>CM046447.1:20448890-20653534 GCA_025506515.1 Flaveria trinervia | reverse complement strand
TACATATCTTTCCCTTTTCAACTTCATCTCGTATGTAGTTGAATCTCCGCTCAATGTGCCTAGTCTTTTGATGAGCACAGGTTCCTTGATTTGAGCAATCGCACCCTTGTTATCACAAAAGATCTCTAGGGGGTCCTGAATGGAAGGACAACCCCGAGAGCGGAAATGGATTTCTTTAACCATGCAGCTTCTTGAGCTGCCAATGAGGCGGCGACGTATTCTGATTCTGTAGTTGATATAGCACCACATCCTGTTTGGAGGTTTTCCAAGAGACCGCTCCTCCATTCAGAATGAAAATATATCCCGATTGTGACCGAGAATCATCACGATCGGTTTGGAAACTCGCATCCATGTAACCTTTGACAACGAGTTCCTCATCACCAGATCATAGATTAAGAACATATCTCTTGTTCTCCTTAGGTACTTAAGTATGTTCTTTCTACAGCCATCCAATGACTGTTTCAAGGATTTTGCTGGTAACGGTGTCATGCTTAAGGCGCATGACACGTTTCGGTCGAGTGCATATCATTGCATACATGATGGATCCAATAGCAGATGCGTATGCGATTGCCTTCATTTTATCTTGCTCATCCCTTGAGTTAGGACATTGAGTCGTACTCAATATCGTTCCCCTTTGAATAGGTACGGTACCTTTCTTAGAGTTCTCCATCTTGACCTTTTCTACCTTTTTCAAGATTATCAATGTATGCACTTTGGTTTAAACCAATCAACCGCCTTGATCTATCCCTATAATCTTTATTCCCAGAATATAGGCGGCTTCACCAAGATCCTTGATGGAAAAACAACTTCCAAGCCAGGTATTTACACCTTCCAAGGTTGGAATGTCATTTCCAAATAGTAGTATGTCATCAACATACAATACTAGGAAAGTTACTGTGCTCCCACTAGCCTTCTTATACACACAAGCCTATTAGCATTTTTGATGAAGCCAAATTTCTTTACCTCCTCATCAAAACGATGATTCCAGCTTCTCGACGCTTGCTTCAATCCATAGATTGATTTCTTTAACTTGCATACTTTATTAGGATGTTTTGGATCGACAAAACCTTCAGGCTGAACCAATAGACATCTTCCTCAAGATATCCATTTAGGAAAGCGGTTTTGACATCCATTTCCAAATCTCATATCATAATGAGCAGCTATGGCAAAAAATATCCTTATATACTTTAGCATCGCAACAGGTGAGAAGGTTTCATCATAATCAACCCCTTGAGTTTGAGTGAAACCTTTGCTACAAGTCTAGCTTTATAAGTATCCAAGTTTCCATGCATACGTTTTTCTTCTTGAAAACCCACTTACTTCCAACTACCTTGGAATTAAGAGGTGGTACAACAAGTTCCCAACTTGATTGTCATACATGGATTGCATCTCAACGTTCATGGCCTCAAGCCAATTGTCACAATCCAAATTGGACACTGCATCATGGTATGTGGTTGGTTCATCTGAATCTACCACATAGCATCCATCCATGAAAAATCCGTAACTTTCAGGTGGATTACTAGTTCTACCACTTCTACGAACATTTGGTGTATTGATCAACCACTTGATCAACTTCACATCCTCATGTGGAATGCTAGTTTCAACCAAACTTGCATCAGGTTGTGGTTCTTGATCCTCCTCAAGATCCACTGTTCTACTGCTAGTTCTTTCCATACGGAACTTTGCTTCTAAGAACTCACCCTTTCTGGCAACAAACACCTTTTGTTCCAGTGGATCATAGAAATAATATCCCATAGAATCTCTTGGATATCCAATAAAGATACACTTGGTGGATCGAACTTCCAATTTGTTTGGGGTGGGAGTCTTAACATAAGCCTCACATCCTAAAATGATAAAGGTAATGTGCTTCTAGCCATCATAGATCGAATCATATCCAATAAGGTTCGATTCCTCCTCTCAGACACACCATTATGTTGTGGTGTTCCAGGTGGAGTGAGTTGTCAGACAATCCCACAACGCCTAAGATGATCTTGAAAAGAATCACTTAGGTATTCCCTCCTCTATCGGTGCGGAGAACTTTAATCGACTTGTTGAGTGATTTTCTACTTCATTCTTGAAGATTTTGAACATTTCAAAAGCTTCATCTGTGTGCCTTAATAAGTACACATACCCATAGCGACTATAATCGTCGGTAAAGGTAATGAAGTATCTTTCACCATTCCTAGTCATTGGTTTAAAAGGACCACATACATCTGAATGTATGATTCCTAGTAAATCTTTTGCCCTTTCGTTAGTTCACTAAAGGGTGCCTTAGTCATTTATCCTTTAAAAAAGATTCACATACATGAAATGAAATCATATTCATTTGTTTTTAAAAGACCATTCTTTTGAAGTGTTTGTATACGTTCTTGTCTATATGACCAAGACGACAATACCAAAGATATGTATCACTCAAATCCAACTGAGTTTCTTGGTGTAGTATGGTACAATGAACTATTTAAAGCATTTCATGAACCAATTCATAAATACCATTAATGGGATTTCACTAAAATAGAACATGTCATTTAAGAAACATGAATATCATTTCAACAAAAGATAATACATAATCATAATGTCTTAATTGGGATACAGAAATAATGTCCTAGTCAAACTAGGAGCATACAAATATTCTTCAAAATAACATCCAAGCCACTTGGAAGTTTAGGATGTAGTCCCCACGAGCTTCAACTTGGACTTTGGTTCCATTGCCCATGAAGAGGCTAACATCCCCTTGATTGAAGTCCCTACTTCTTTGAACCCCTGCAACAAATTGCAAATATGAGTTCACATCCGGTATCTAATACCCATGTGTTTGAAGATGTAACATTAAGATCAATATCAATCATGTAAATTGTACCTGAGGTCTGCTGGCCATCCCTCTTGGCTTTCAACTCTTGGAGATGGACAGAACAATTTCTTGCCAAATGCCAATCTCCCCACACTTGAAGCATGGGTCATCGATAGCAACCTTTTGCTTCTTCTCTTGTGGTTTGGGTGGCACCCTTTCCACCCCTTTCCCCTTTCCCCATATGGGTCCCTTACCCTTGGCAACCTTTGCCTTGGGTGCGGGATGAGGTCTTTTCTTGTTCCCACCATCATTGATGGTGAGAACGGGTAAAACCTTTTACCCATGGCCGCCTCAGGCGTTTTTAGCATTGAGTGAAGCCCAAATACTTTTGTCCCAAGCATTCATGTCGTAGTTCAACACGAATGTCTCGAACTTCTTGGAGGCGATTAAGGATCAAATCCGTGGCCAATTCCTTCGAGACAGGACAATTAAGCCTCTCGAGGCGGTCAATATGACTTTTCATCTTAAGTACATAAGATGAACAGATTGGTTGTCGTCGTCGAACGACATGCATGGAGTGCTCGAACCGTTTCGAATCGCTCAACCCTTGCTTGCGTTTGGAACGTTTCTTTTAGCTGGGTTATCATGTCGTAAGCTCTGTGATGTTCATATTCCTTTTGGAGATCCGGAGTCATGCTCGCTAGCATGAGACAAGACACTTGGACAGAGTCCTCAGTGTACTTGAGAATCGTTGTAGGCCTCCTCCTCCTCCTCATCCTCAGTAGGTTGATCGGGATAGGGTCGTCTAAAACATATGATTTTCCCTCTTGCTTGAGAATGATTCTCATGTTTTGATACCATCAATAAAGTTGTTATGATTTAGACGTTCCTTTTGGAGGATCGCTCGTAATGATTGGTTGGACACGGATGAGTTTATCGTGATTTTCATTGTTGGTGGCCATGTACAAAATTACAAAGATCTATTTTAGTATTTTCGATATTGTTATTTTTAATAATTAATGCCTTTTAAGGTCATTTTTATATTAATGTCTAGAACCCAACATTACATTTAAATTGTGGTTAGGTGACCTTTATCCCACGATTAAATTAATAAGGTGGTCAACGTTTGATGATTGCAACCATTTGCAACTTCTAGAAATATGGGATCGACTTGAAACATCATATGTAAAGTCGGCATGTTAATCCCATCAACACCATTTGGAAACCACACGTAGGTGATCCTTGATATGGTTTGCAAATCAAGATACCCTACTACACCTACGGTGTGAGTTTGCCAAAATAAGTGGTTAGGTGACCTTTATCCCACAAATAAGGCATTCTCACCTCAAACCGCAAGTTCCCACAAAATGGTTAGGTGACCTTTATCCCACTAAGAGTTCCCAAGTGACTCAAGTGTTGTGTAAAAGGACGGTGTTCATCTGTTTAAAATTTTAGAGATTTCATAATACAAGTTTTAGAAAACTCTATGTACTTGTATTTTCATGCTTTCAAATACAAGTACCCTATGGCCTTTCATTAAAACCAATTTTTAATCTTTAAAATCATTAAATCAATTAATAACCTTTTATTACTTTTAATGATTAAGAACCATCATTTTATAACTTGTTAAGTTTGTAATTAGTTTGTAATGCATGTCAAAATTTCAACCATACAATCAAATAACAAAACATTCAAACAAGCATAAACATACCAACATGAGTGCATAACCATAGCCACTAAGTTGACAACACTTGTTTGCCATCACAAGGGTCATCATAAGATCTTTCCTAAGGGTTCAAATCAACACAAAATTGAGGTCATCATAGACCCCCACTTGAACTTGCATCCATATGCTTCAAGTTCCATGTCTTTGATGTCCATCTTTGGGTCTTGATCTTGTGCATCTTCCTTTTACAAAAATGTATCCTAATACATTTTTCTAATGAAAGAAATGCACCTAATTTATTAATTACATAACCAAATGAACAAATAATTACAACCCAAATAATAAACATAAAATTAAACCCAACTGAATGAATAAAAACCAACCATTCTAGTCATCCAAATCAAAAGGCATAAGGCTAGGTTATGCACACTAACATCCAATGATCATATCATCCAAACATATAATGAAAACCCACTTAAAACCACCAAATTTCAGCCAAGATAAACTGAAATTTTGGGTTTTAACATTGTCCAAACAATCAACATTTTCATAATATATATCTTTCAAGGTCTAATCACTAGCATGTGTGATATGACCTTGAAGTTTGGGGAATCATTCATACAAAATATAGCAGCCCAAAATCAGCCTATAATAAGTTGATAATACTTCTTTAAAACCGATTTTAAAGACTAAGAACAAGCAAGTTATCCACATAACCGGCTCTTGATGCCATTGATGGGTTTGATAGAACACAAGAAATACGGGCATATCTCAATATTCTAGGGTTCTATATGCCCAAAACACATAGAATATTGATGCGGTTAGTACGTAATGCCATTGTAGGGATGAACTCTTCCATGCCATATCTCAAAAGGTGTCCATTCCACCTTTCGGTCGGGGCCATATTAAAATACGGGCCACGGAGAGCAAAGCAAAACCCCAAAATGATAGACGTAATGTGCTTCTAGCCATCATAGATCGAATCATATCAATAAGGTTCGATTCCTCCTCTCAGACACACCATTATGTTGTGTGTTCCAGGTGGAGTGAGTTGTGAGACAATCCCACAACTCCTAAGATGATCTTGAAAAGAATCACTTAGGTATTCACCTCCTCTATCGGTGCGGAGAACTTTAATCGACTTGTTAAGTTGATTTTCTACTTCATTCTTGAAGATTTTGAACATTTCAAAAGCATAGTAAAGATCCTTTTGATTTGGGTTTGTTTTCCATCTTAAAACATCATTTAGAACATGAAATTTTCAGCTTATTAACATGTTATAAAGCTATACTTCCGTTGCATTTTTCAGAAAGTTTAAAAGGTTAAACTTGTTTTTCTTGTGTTCTATCAACCCATCAATGGCATCAAGAGCTGGTTATGTGTCTTGGATCATTACGTACTAACCGCATCATATTCTATGGTCTTGGGCATATAGAACCCTACAGTCTCAACAAACACACTTGAACATTTTCTTTCTCTTCTTGTGCATTCTTATTTTGATCTGGAAGGCTTTAATTTTTGCTTTATTTCCAGGTGAATGATCATGAGTATTGAAGTTCTCTGGTAGTCTGTTTGTGATAGATTCAGGCATAGGTTCATGAGTGAAACCTAACCCTGCTTTTTGTTTATCTTTTCTTCACTGATAAGTTTTTCTACTATCATTTTTGAGCTCTTTACTTTTGCCAGATCAACTTGAATAGCAGCATGTGCTATTTTCTCTTGTTCAAGATTCTTGGTCATCTCTTCTAGTTGTTTTGTTATAATTTCTAAATCTTTGATTGTTTTGTTCCATGAAGTTTGAAGAGAGATAATCTTGTGATCTGCAGTTTTATGATCAGATTTAAGTTGGTTATGCATAGATTCCTCTTATTTTAGCTTTTCACAGATTTTGAATGAATAGTTTCTGTAGTGTTCAACATGTTCATAGCATGATTTGGTGCAAAGTTTTTCTGATGGTATTTCAGGAAATTTTGGAATTGTAGTTTCAGGTTTTGAAGTAGAAGAGTTAACCTTTGGTTGATCAGACTGAGCCATTAGAGCTACTTTCTCTGTATCCTCCTTAGGATGAGACTTGTCACTCCAATCATAGTCATCTTCCTCTTCATCCCTTTCCACTTTTGGGTCATTGTTTTCTGACCAATCTTCTTCTTGAATTTGTGCAATAAGAGATAAACTTGATGTTAATTCATTTGTAATCTGATGTGCATATGCACCCCAATCATATACATCTTTTATGCTGACTACTAGTGCTTTGTTTGTTTCATCAAATGATTTGGTTTCATCTTTAAGCTCTGGCATAGGAAGACTTTGATATGGCTTTTGAAAAGTCTTTTGAGCTTGTTGAAACCTTTGATTGCTTGAGCTTGATTGAGCACTTCCACCATTATTCCTTGGAGCTTTGCATTCTCTTGAAAAGTGTCCATAACTGTTACAATTAAAACATCTAGCTTTTGACTTGTCAAATCCAACAGTCTTGTTTGCACTTGGCTTGTATTTCTTGTTGACATAACAATGTTTTTGAGTCCTGTAGGCAATCATCACCATCTGCCAGTTTAGGTCCATCTCTTCAACATCTTTAGGATCCATCTCAAATAAATACTGCAAAACAAAATCTAGTTGAGTTAAATGGCTACCTTGATATGCTTGAAAGCTGGCCATAAACGCAGTGAATGCAGTTTTGGACTCTTTATCCTCTAATAGGATATTAACCACATCTTTAACTTTGCTAGATTTAGCATAGTTAGATGATGAAGAAGTCTCTGCTTGAATATTTGATGATTGGGACTATGGTTTAGGAGGAGATGAGAATGAGACTGAGTTGTATAAGCAGGTGCACTGGTAAATGATGAGTTAGTGAAAAATCCTGCTCCAACAAACAGATCTCCCTCTTCTTGAGGACTTTTCTCACTCTTTTCCATGAATGCATTCTCTATAGTGGTTGCACGAGAAGCAACAAACTGATATTGAGACATTGATGCTGCTCTATCATTGTTCCTTGAGCTTTAATCAATCTCCACTGATTCTATTTTTCCAATAAGAAGATCTAGATCCATTGGAAACTTCTCAGTATGCTTAGTATAGTTACACTTTGTTTCCATGATGATGGTAAAGTATTGAGTAGTCTGAGATTTAAATTCAAGATCAGGTTTGATACCAGCTGTTTACATCTCAGTTATGAGTTGAACAAATCTGTTCATCATCTGATTTATTGTCTTTCCAGACAAATGTTGAAACAATTCTAGTTGTCTTTTCAGCTTTTGTTTCTCTACATTTTGAATCTCCTTACCTCCTTCACAAATGATCTTCAATGCTTTATATAGTGTATATCCAGTTTGATATGCATCAAGCCTTGTAAGAACTTCTAAAGGTAGTCCTTTACACATTAATGAATAGGCTTTAATATCATTCTTAACTCTTTTCAGATCATCTCCTTGAAGATCATCTTCTGGATAAGGTTTGGAGAATCTTTAGTGTACACAAACCCTCTGTCAGGTCCATCAGTTATTATAGGAATGTATGGTCCTTTCTATAGATTTCCAAACATCAGTGTCAATGGAATTAAAATGTTTTTAGCCTAACAGACCAATCTTTGAAATTAGCTTTATTTTTATGTTTTGGAACTCTGTTTTCAGAATCTTCTGATTTCACCATTCTTAAAAAAATTGAAAAAGTTTTCAAAGAATTTTCTTTTAAAGAAATTCTAAGTATCAAGGTTGAAACATCTGAACAGTATTCAAGTGCCTCAACAGTTGATGCGTCCAAGTTGAGAGTTGTCTAAGGGAATGCCTTAGAAATGTTTTCCAAAACGCCTAAAATTGATGCGTCTGAACAGTTGTAAAACGTATGAATAGCTGTGATGCGTCTACACAGTGTTGATGCGTCTACACAGTGTTGATGCGCCTAAACAGTTATCAAACGTCTAAACAGTTCAAATACTTTTCAACAATGATACGTCTGGACTCTCGAACAGTGATTAAACGTCTAAACTGAAAAACGTCTACAATGTTGGTGCGACTAAACAGTAATCAAACGCCTAACACTTGGATAATTTTTCAGCAAACTTCAACCCTAATGCGTCACATTCATCATGTTCATATGAAAATAACAGACTCAAATCTTCTGAATTCTTCAAATGTTGATGAAATCAATTGAAACTTTTCAATTAAGCGAGTTTTATGCAGATAAACATTCTTCTTAATATCAATTTCTTCAATTTCAACAACAAATCACTCAATTTATGAAATTTCAGTTCAAAAACTTCAACTCTTTTTCGAACAACAAATTCAACAAATTTACTTGAATTTGATGAATTAAACTGCTAATTGTGCTTCAAATCATGTTTCTGATGATGAAACACAACTGAAATTCACAAATTTTCAATTGAATTGTATCTTAATCACAGATTCAGTGACATTTTTGAGGTTTTCAAGTTCAATAAACTTCAAAAATATCAATCACTAATAGCTTACCAACAGGTCTGATACCATTTGATAGGATCAAATGAATCAATCTGTGATGATTTATGAACACAATTCAAAGAAATTCACACAAACTAATCAAATCCAAACAAGATATCAACAAAATTCATGTTTTCATTAATATCAAGTTACGACAATTACAAGTATGAAAGCAGGTTCGAGTCTCTCTATCTACGAGCAAGTCTAAGCTATTTATACTGAAAACAAAAAGTAAAGGAACTAACAAATTACACGAATAGTCCCTATACTATTACAAACTATTAAAGGACAAACAAAGACAACATGTTAATCTTTCTTAGAGCACTTAACAATGCTTTTGACAAAAGACATGTTTCTTCTATTGGTGTTGTTGAATTCAGGTTTAAGACATAGGTGTTATGCTTCCTTGGAGTCTTTAGGACAACCCATTCTTCTGAGATCTGAAATCCTAGTTTCAGAATGTAGCAATGAGTGTCACTAAATTGAATTGAATATTTCTTGTCGCAGATCTGAGACACGCTTAGAAGATTCAGGTTTACTTGTTCACAGTAGTTCACTCTATCAAAGCTCAGCATCCCATTTGTCACAGATCCATCACGAGTAATTCTTCCACCTTGTGAATCTCTCTGAATGAATGCCACAATAGTTCCTTGTATTTGCTTGAAATCATGAAGGAGAAAACGATCTCTAGTCATTTCTGGAACACCCACTGTCCACATACCATAGGCTATTAGACCTATATGGATGACCCTGCAAGCACAAAAGAACTAACTAGAATATGAAAACCAAGCCATAATGGTCTTGGGTTTCTGATTCCTATACATGATAGTGACCTCTTGATACAGTCCTCTAATTGTGATCAATTTAAAGGTGACTTGGAGAGATTGCTTGTGGTATTTTGATTGTGTCATCTCATCAACATCATCCGAGGAGTCAGAGGAATAACAAAATGTTTGGTCGCTATTCTTTTGAAGAAATTTGACTTGTTTTTCATTGTCAAACATCATTTTAGGTTTGGGAAGATCAAGCCTTTGCTTTATGATGTGATGTTTTTTTCTTTGATTTTTCCACATTTCTTTTCTAGTTACTCCAATCATTGTTTGATCTAGGCATCCTAGAATGATTGTTGTGAAATTGACTCCTAACATTGGATTTCATAGGAGATGTTGATGAGATGGGTTTGTTCTGAGCAATCTCAATACCTTTTGATTTAAGTAACAATTAGATGTATTGTGATTCTTTATATCACAGGCTGAACAATATTTATTAAATAGCAGTTTTTCTGTGGAATGGTTATTCATGTCACAAATAGAGCAATACTGATTGTAAAAGCACTTTTCTGTTTTGTGATTAAAATCACATATGTCACAATACATATTTTTTGTTTCTCAAGTCTGATTTTGATTTAGTAGGCTCAGTTGATTTTCCCATTTTCAACGGAGTCACATTCTTTTGCTTAGTGAAGGAATCAAAATCAGCCATTTTTGTAGCTTGCTTCACAACACCACTTTTGTTAGTTTTTCTAGGTTGTTTTTGTTTCTTTAACCCTTTCTTTTACCTCTTTCTCAAACTGATCAATGTGCTCCTTGTTACATATGTCAAAACCGAATCCCTATCTTAATTCTCATGTTTGAATGAACAAGCCTTCTATGCCACAATTGAGATTCATCTTTCGATGACTTTGATAGGAGGCATGTTTCATGTCTTGTGAGTGAAGGGTTGTTCATATCCAAAACATATGTGTTTCCTTTTCTTGATGCTTTAAGAAGGATCCAATCTTCTAGAACTAAAAATTTGGGTTTAGAATATAACAATTAGTGTTATCAAATAATATGGTATAATTTTGATCACAAATTTGAGAAATAATGAGTAAATTATATTGTAAATTTTCACACTAGTCTACTTTCTCAAATTTTTGCACACCATTAGTTAGCATTCCTTCACCAACTATTTTTACCTCCTTTGTTATCCCCACCAAATGCCACATGTGAGGCATTTTTGTGTTTGAAGTCATGGAGAAGTGAACAGTTTCCTCTCATATGCCTAGAACAACGGTTTTCAACATACCACTTGTTGTCAGCTCTCCAAGATTGTTCTTGCACACAGAAAGAAATTAATTAGAATTGTCAACCCAAGCCTAATGATCATGGGTTTCCCAGTAGTGTCTAAAATTGTTACTCCTTCATGAAAAGGTCGTAGTGTCTAAAATTGTTACTCGTTCATGAAAAGGTCTTGAAGTGTCAGTATTAATTTAGTTTTAATTGATTCATTCTGAGTTGATTCAGATGAGGATGATTTTGTTGAATGTTGTGGTTAGTTGAATTAGGTCCTGGTTTCATTCTCTTCTTCATTCACCTTTTCTTTGTGGTTTGCTATTTGGATTTTGATGATTAACCTTGATTGTGGAAAGTTTCATCATCTTTTATTTTGAATGAGGTACATGAGTTCCTTTAAAAATTATCAAAGAAAGCATCATCAACATTTGTTTCTTTTTCTGTCAAATCCAACCTTTTGTGAGGTGTTTTTGATTGCTGAATGCTATTCTTTTCTTCTAAGGTCCAACATTAGTGGATGTTTTTTACTTTAGTTTTGGCTTTTGTTTTGTTGTGCCTCTAGTCTTTGAATATTTTTCACAATCAGTGATTGAGTTTCTATTCAGTTTTATCAGATTGTTTCTTCTTTGTACTCTTTTTCTTTTTCTTTTGTTGAAATAACATTCCTGATTTGACTGATTAATTTTGTTACAAATAGCACAATGTTTGTTGAAGTAGCATGTCAGATGTTGATTATGATTGTTCATATGTGACAAATAGTGAAGTATTTAGTATTATGAATTTTCATAAAACATTTATTTACTTTATTCTGATCTTTTCATTTTAACTTTGATGTTTCTTCACTTTGTGACTTGACTTATAATGACTTTCTTATTCTTTTGTCCAATTTTGAGGATTGACCTTCCAATTTTGCAATGTTATCATTTTTTAGTTTTGAGATGTTTGTTACTATATTAATTGTGCTTCCGTAGAGCATCTACTAAATCAGTATTTGGGTTTCCGTAGATTTCGTACTGAAAAAGGTTTCTTCTTCTGCGGAAGATCTGCTGTTTTCTTCTCCTTTTCCTACGGAAGATGTGTGTGCTTCCTCATTAGATGCACACTTTTCAATTTCTTCCTTTCAAGGTTTTTTTTGCTGATGTAATTCTTGAAGACCTTCATTTAGTTGAGCTATTCTCTTGCAAATAGTCTTTAGCATGTTTCTTTCTTTGGGTGGACATGGCAACTTGATTCTTCAAGAACTTTTGGAATGATTGTTTCAAGAGAAACATTCTTACCAATGTTTCATCAGAATCATCCAAGTCATCACATCATCAAAATCAAATTCTAAGTCATTTTGTTTATTATTTTCTAATCAAAAGACTCAATTTCATTCCCCTCAGTTTCATTGTGATTAACTTGTTGATTAGAGTTTGTTTCAAACTTAGTGCAAGGCATAAAATGATTTGACAAGTTATTGTCATTGATTCAGGTAAAGGTGAGTAATTTTGACAAGAGAGGTGTGTATTTTCTAAACAAGTTTATCTAAATCCTTTTGTAAAGAGTTAATATTGATTTGATATAATTTATGTTCTCTTACATAGGATTCATTCAAAATCATTGTTTCTTTAACTTTATCAGCCAGTTGTTGAGCATGGACTCTATATCTTTCAATTTCCGCAACACAGTTTGATGAACATAACCTATCTTTACCTCTCTAGCCATGGGTGAAATTTGGTTTTCCGTGTGAGCCATTAAAGCTTGATTTTCTTCCAAGACTTCCTTCTCATACATACTCCAGTCATAGGTTCCATCTTGCAGAATGAGCAGCCCAGTTTCTTTAGAGTTACTTGTTCCTACACATGTATTTGTGGCTGGTGGGGAGAGTTGGTCAGTTGTGGTTGTCTGAAAGATCTTTGAGATGATGAGGGTTGGTGAGATTAGTGTTGTTGTGGTTGTGTTAGGTTAGGATTTGACTGTTGACTACATTCTGTAGAGAAATGTCAATAAAGATGCACTTTAAACATTGTAGCTTTGAGTTATCCACACCAATCTTTGATGATTTACTTGTTGCAAGCAAGTTTTTAGTTCTCCTAAGATATTGTTTAGCTCTATAAGCAATCATTGCCATTTGCCATTATAGATCCATTTCCTCTGGATGAGGTTCTTCCATGTCTTGTTGGCAAATGTCGGCAGATGTAAGAGCTTCCCAGGTAAGCTTGAAAACTTGAATTGAAAGGTGCAAAGACTGCTTTTTGCTCTTCAGAGTCTAGAACCACAGTGATAGCTCGTTTGGTGTTATTTGATGAAGACTTTGCTCATGATATAGATGTTTCTCTTCTATCATCAGTTTTTCCTTTTACTTTTCCTGACTTACTTTGAGAAGATTTCTTTGAGGTTTTGATGCATAGAACTTACTTTCTATTCATCTCTCTCAAAGTACAAGAGTTATCATATATTAGAAATAAGGCACTTCAAGCACTTTTTGTTTCTTTAAAATGATGGAGAGACGTGTTCTCACACTCTTGTTTCCTTGATTTTACATTCCATGTTAACAGCCTCAACTTAGCAGAATGTATCTAAACAAGTTACTTTGAGGTCAATGGTGTTCTTGAACATGGACAAGTTGCTTCCAATTTCCAGAAAAGTATGGAGATTCTTTTTGTTTAATCCTCATTTTTATATTTCAACCCAAGATATTCATATCGTTACAAGTTGTATAACTCTATGGAGTATTGAGGAAGGGATTCACCCTCATGTTGGACCAAAAGAACCAATGAGCCGGATCAGAAAAACCTTAAGTTCCACAGACGTCACAACAACTGCTGAAGTCCACAACAGCTGAAGACAAAGTCTGAAGACAAAGTGCTGAAGACAAGTTTGAAGACAAAGCTGAAGACAAAGTCTGAACAAACAGCTGAAGACAAAGTCTGAAGACAAGTGCTGAAGACAAAGTCTGAAGACAAGTGCTGAAGACAAGTGCTGAAGACAAAGTCTGAAGACAAAAGTGCTGAAGACAAAGTCTGAAGACACAAGTGCTGAAGACAAAGTCTGAACACAAGTGCTGAAGACCAAGTATCAGACGTTGTCACAACAGCTGAAGAGGTCTTCTTCAGTAGTTGTGACGGTTTTCTTTCAGTAGTTTTATGTTTTTGTTTCAGTAGTTTTGTAAGTTCAGTAGTTCATATCAGTAGTTTTATGTTTATACTTAGCACTCTGATATGTTCTCAGTAGTTGTGAACATTTCAGTAGTTTGTTAAGTTTTAGTTATTTTGTAACAAATCTGCCAGATGTCACTATCCCGTGATATCAGCAGTGATTGCACTCTATATAAGGAGTGTCAACCTAATTGTAATCGGTGAATGATTGAGCAGAAACATTTGATATTATTGAAACATTCCTTTTCACAGAAATATATTCTCTCTTTACAACCGTATTTGTTCTAATGCATACGAATATCAAATTCTTGCTATAATTTGTCTAATTCTTGTTCTTATTCCGCTGCGTTACACTCTAATCCATCAAACTTGAGATCACTGATCCTGTCAAATGGTATCAGAGCAAGGTTAATCATTGATCGATCTAATAATTGATCATTGAAACTGCTATCCAAGATCCAAGTTTGATTGAATTAGCATTTTTGCAAGAAACGGTTATAGAGATTGAATTTTCTGTGTTTTGGTCATTCAACTGAGATTTATTCTTGGTTTTCATTGAGTCTGTTGTGGTCTGGTAAAATCTTTTAAAAGCTTGAATTAAATTGTATTTGGACCTAAAATGACTACTCCTTCCAATGATCCTCACAATACTGGTTCCTCAACCAAGCCTCCGATGCTGGTTAGGAATGAGTATAACATATGGCAACGACGAATGCTCCATCACCTGTCTGTTAACAGCTCAGGTTGTGGACATCAGTGGTACATGGTCCACACAAGCCTATGGTGAATAACCCGGAAACCAATCAAATGGTTCCGAAGAGGAGGGAGCAATACTCAGATGAGGATAAGAAATTGTTGAGAGATTGATGCAAAAGCCCATGGAATTCTGGCCATGGCACTGCCCAATGAAATCTATTCTGGGCTAATGCATTATGAAACTGCCCATGACCTCTGGAATGCCTTGAAAGAACAATTTGGAGGAACAGATGAGGTCTTGGCAAATAATAGAGAAATCCTTGCCCAACAATATGAGACATTCTCTCATAGGAAGGGTGAGACACTGACTCAACAGTTTGAGCGGTTCTCTTGTTTGATCTCTGAATTAAAAATGGTCAAACATGAGTACACAAACAGCCAGATGAATAACAGATTTCTCAGATCACTGCCTGAGAGATGGGACACATATACTATTGTCCTACGCTCCAGTGCAAATTTGGACAAACTATCTCTCACCCAACTCCATGGGAAATTGCTCACATTTGAGAGAGAGATAGAACAGAAACGAAAACTGTCATCATCTGGAAAGCTCACTGATGATTTTGTACCAGGAAACACTGCCTTGGTAAGTCATGAGTCAGAGTATGCAGGATCAGAATGCCACTATGATGAGCATATTGATTTCACCTCAAACAATTCTAATCATGCCTTTGTGAGTGTTGATTGTCATCTGGTAATAATAGTGACAATCTATTTTTATCATGGATGATTTGAAGGGCATTGCTGATGATGATTTAGAAGAGATGGATATTTTGAGCCAAATGGCCTTGATCAATATCAGATCTCAGAAATTTACAAGAGAACTGGCAGGAAATTTCCTGGACTCTCTGACAAAACCAAAGTCGGTTTTGACAAGAGCAAGTTGAAGTGTCACAAATGCCACAGGCTTGGACACTTTGCAAGAGAGTGTAGATCAACTGGATCTAACTTTCTGCACCCTTTTTGACTTTTCCAAATAACAATTCACAATCAAAGGGCAACATTCTGCTGGTTCTAGTCATTCATCACACCCTCAATCTCCTGCATATTTGTTCCTCAGGGTCAAATGCCATATCCTTATCCCTGCTATTATATGCCACAGTCAAATCAAGTTCAAGCTCCTATAGTACCACAACTCATGCACTACCAGAACCTCAACCATCTCCATCTCAATCACAACCTCATCACAGCTTCTTCACACCTGGAGTCGTTGACTGGAGTAGCTTACCTGATAACTTGTCTGGTCACACTGAGCAATACTATGCTGGTGCTAGTCAACATGGTGGTGAACACCCTTTGGAAATCTTGCTCTCATGGCCCTGGAGTCTACTGAGGGTTCCTGTTCAAATGCATCATCTTCACAGGTAACTCAGGTATCTTCAGAGGCTAAAGCCAAGTTATGTTCTGAATCATGCATAGCTGCCTTTGTCTCTATTAGAGAGGCAATGTAGCATTAATAAATCAAAAACTTGAGCTTGAGAAAACCATTTTCAAAAGAAAAGCTGAGTATGAGTCTGCTCTTAACAGTAAAAGTGATGAGATTTATAAGCTTAAATGCCAATTAAATGATGAAAAGGCCAAGCTAGAGGTTATTCTGGAAGACCACAGGAGTCTCAAAGAAAAACTTGCAGTGACCCAAGTTGAGTGTGAACGCTGGGTCTCATCATGCAAGGGATTTGAAATGCTTCTTAGCAAGCAAACTGCTTCAAATGTGAAGTTTGGCATTGGTTACAACCATACTGCTCCACCAACAGACTTTACTCCTAACTCCATAGTTAAGTCTGAAAGTGAAAGCAATCTCCAAACCACATTATCGTGTGAGTCATTCTCCAATGATAATCTAAGATCAGAGAATGAAACCAGTGTTAAGATCTCAACAAATAAATTGACTGATGGTCTAACTACTGAGACTCATATGAAGCTGAGTACTTCAGATGTTGTTCCTCAATGTACCTCAAGTACTGAAAGAGACCCAACATCTGAAAAGCATTTCAAATCAGTTGAAATACAAGGACTAACAACTGCTGAGGAATCCATCAAACAGTCTATTAGGACGGATGGAAAACAGTTGAATTACCAGTCTTCAGCTGTTACAAATCCTTTAGTACCTAGTACTGATAGGAGGAAAGTACTGAAGATCACACCTTCAGTAGTTTCCACTTCAGCAGTAAAGATGTCCAAGATGAAGAATAAACCATGTGAAATTTGTGGTAAATTCAATCATCTATCTGATGAATGTTGGTACAAAAAGGGTTTAAAGCTCCAAAGGGATGAGCTCATTAAACTAGAAATAAATAAAATGAAAACTGAGTTTGAGACCAAGTTTGTACCACAATCATCTCAACCTGATAACCCAAGGCCTTACCCAAATCCACTAAGAAGGATGCGGTTTATCAGAAGACAGCTGATATTGTTCCTCATGATAAACATAAGACTAAGTCTGTGAAGTCTAAGAAGGAGGAAATGGTGGGTCACAGGAACTCATCAAAAACAAGCTCTGGAGTGTCAAATGAACTGAAAGCTCGAGCTTCAAATCAGACACAGCTTGTTATGATGGTTCAGCATCTGTTGGGGAGAGTTAACCAACTTGAAACCCATGTGATCAAACCACTGGAGAGGAATTCCAGGCCCAAATCCATTTCAGCACCATCTCCATCTTCATCAGCTGTTAATCATAAAAACAGCTATGGTTAAATCTGTTGATAAAGTCAGTCCCAAAACCAAAAAGGTTTGGGTCTCCAAAGCTAACTAGTTTCTTATGATTGTGCAGGGTTCTTCAGCATGCCAAAGAAGCATCTGGTATGTGGACAGTGGAGGATCCATGCACATGACTGGGAGCAGCTCTCTTCTTCATGATTACTCTCAGGGAAAGAAGGGATTTGTCTCATTTGGAAATGATGCTAAAGGTTACATCATTGGAAAGGGATTTGTGTCTAATGGAGATATTAGATTTGATGATGTCAACCATGTGGAGAATCTCAAATACAATCTGTTGAGTGTCAGTCAGATGTGTGACAAAGGACATGTTGCTCTTTTCACAAGCCAGAACTGTAGGATTCTGTCTTCCAAGGTTCTGAGCCTGATTGACAAAGTACTGGATGATAATACTCTCCTGAAGGCTAACAGGATAGGAAGAGTATATGCCTTGGATCTGTCAAAGAAAATTGAGTTGAGAGGCCATCCATGCTTGTTCTCCAAGGCCTCTCTCCAAGAATCTAAACTGTGGCATAGAAGGCTGGGTCATGTAATCTCAAAAACATGAATCAGCTGATCCACAAGAGTTTAGTGAGAGGTCTTCCAATAAAGGAGTTCAATTGTGATGAAATCTGCACTGCATGCTTAAAAGGGAAACAACATAAAGTTTCATTCCCAACCATAGAAGAGTCCAAGTCTAATGCCTGCTTACAACTACTGCACATGGATCTTTTTGGTCCTGTGAAGGTAATGAGTATGGCAAAGAAGAAATACTGTCTGGTAATTGTGGATGATTACTCTAGATATGTATGGACCTTCTTCTTGCATTCAAAGGATGAGGCTGCTCAGTCCATTATGAACTTTGTGTTACACTTGAGAAGCAGTATTCCCTACAAGTTAAGTGTGTGAGGAGTGACAATGGTACTGAATTCAGAAACCACACTCTTGATGAGTTTTACTTGTCAAAGGGAATCAAGAGGCAGTATAGCATCCCAAGGACTCCAGAGCAAAATGGAGTAGTGGAGAGAAAGAACAGGACCCTCATTGAAGCTGCAAGGTCCATGTTGGCTGATTCTGGTCTGCCACTGACCTTTTGGGCTGAAGCTGTCAATACAGCCTGCTATGTACAGAATAGAGCCTTAGTAAATCAGAGGTTGATGAACACTCCTTATGAAGTTTTACATCATTTAGCCCCTTTGATTTCATTCTTTAGAGCATTTGGGTGTCCCTGTTACATTCTCAACACAAAGGATCAACTCCAAAAGTTTGATTCTAAGGTGGATGCAGGGTATTTTGTTTGGTATTCATCCACTTGCAAGGCTTATAGAGTATTCAACTGTCGGACAAAGATAGTTGAAGAAACCTTGCATGTGAAGTTCAATGAATCCCCTAAGGATACAATTCCACAAAACCCTGTGGAGTTGTTTGATCTGGACATTCTAATATGTTCCTTATGAACACCTGCTGTTGCAGATCATATGAAACCATCATCTTCTATAGCTAGTCATCCATCTGGTGTTACTGATGATGATGATGATATCAGTAATCACCTTTTCAAGTTTAGTGATCAACTGCCTGATTCAGCTAGACCTGTCGTTCCTGTAGCTTCCGTAGCACAATCCACAACAAATGCTGATGAGATTTCTACAACTTCAACTTCCTTTGAATTACCATCTACTGATTGGTTTCAAGGAAATGGTTCACCATCACCATCTGTTGCTGCTGAGCCTGCTACAAACACTTGCACAAATCTTATTGTGTACCAAGATCTGAAGAATCACCCAATGTCTCAAATCATTGGTGATATCAATGCTGGCGTTTCAACAAGAAGTCAATTGTCTAATTTCTGCTTCTATGCTCTCTTCATTAGTCAGCAAGAGCCAAAGAACTATCACATTGCTTTAAGGGACAATGGATGGGTTGAAGCCATGCAGCTTGAGCTTCTTCAGTTCAAGAAACAGCAAGTGTGGGAACTGGTTCCTCTACCTCCAGGTAAGTGTGCAATAGGCACTAAATGGGTGTTTAGGAACAAAACTGATGAAAATGGGCTTATTGTTAAGAACAAGGCCAGACTGGTTGTACAGGGGTTTTCACAAGAGGAAGGTATTGATTATAATGAAACCTTTGCCCCTGTAGCCAGACTGGAAGCAATTCGATTGTTTTTAGCTTATGTTGCTTATCACAACCTTAAAGTTTTTCAAATGGATGTCAAAAGTGCATTTTTGTATGGGAAAATTAAAGAAGAGGTTTATGTATGTCAACCACCAGGTTTGAGGATAATAAACATCCTAATTGGGTGTATAAGCTTGATAAGGCTCTCTATGGGTTGAAACAAGCTCCTAGAGCCTGGTATGAGACATTATCAAACTTTCTTCTGGAAAATAATTTCACTAGAGGCTCCATAGATAAGACTTTATTCATTAAGAAAGTTGGGCAGCATAATCTACTTGTTCAAATTTATGTAGTTGATATTATTTTGCATCCTCTGATCCACAGTTGTGTGATGCCTTTACAAAGTTGATGAAACAGAAGTTTGAAATGAGTGCCATGGGAGAATTACAGTTCTTTCTGGGTTTGCAAATCACACAAAGGCTGATGGAATTTCATTCATCAGTCCAAATACACAAAAGATCTTTTGGAAAAGTTTGATTTACAAAAGTGTAAGCCTTGTTCTACTCCCATGTGCAACACCACACAACTGGATACAGATCAAAAAGGTAAAGTGGTTGATGAAACACTTTACAATGTATGATTGGGTCCTTGATGTACGTAACAGCTTCTAGACAAGATATTATGTTTGCTACATGTGTTTGTGCTAGATTTCAGGCTGCACCTAAGGAGTCTCATTTGATTGCAGTCAAGAGGATCTTTAGATATTTGCAAGCCACTCCATCTCTAGGTTTATGGTATTCTACTAGACATTCTGGTAATTTAGTTGCTTTTTCTGACAGTGACTATGCAGGGTGTAAGTTGACAAGCATGAAAGCAGGTTCGAGTCTCTCTATCTACAAGCAAGTAAGCTATTATACTGAAAACAAAAGTAAAGGAACTAACAAATTACACGAATAGTCCCTATACTATACAAACTATTAAAGGACAAATAAAGACAACATGTTAATCTTTCTTAGAGCACTTAACAATGCTTTTAACAAAAGACATGTTTCTTCTATTGTGTTGTTGAATTCAGGTTTAAGACATAGGTGTTATGCTTCTTGGAGTCTTTAGGACAACCCATTCTTCTGAGATCTAAAATCCTAGTTTTAGAATGTAGCATTGAGTGTCAGTAAATTGAATTGAATATTTCTTGTCGCAGATCTGAGACACGCTTAGAAGATTCAGGTTTACTTGTTCATAGTAGTTCACTCTATCAAAGCTCAGCATCCCATTTGTCACAGATCCATCACGAGTAATTCTTCCACGTTGTGAATCTCCTCCGAATGCCACAATAGTTCCTTGTATTTGCTTGAAATCATGAAGGAGAAAACGATGTCTAGTCATGTTTCTGGAACACCCACTGTCCACATACCATAGGCTATTAGACCTATATGGATGACCCTGCAAGCACAAAAGAACTAACTAGAATATGAAAACCAAGCCATAATGGTCTTGGGTTTCTGATTCCTATACATGATAGTGACCTCTTGATACAGTCCTCTAAATTATGATCAATTTAAAGGTGACTTGGGAGATTGCTTTGGTATTTTGATTGTGTCATCTCATCAACATCATCCGAGGAGTCAGTGGAATAACAAAATGTTTGGTCGCTATTCTTTTGAAGAATTTGACTTTTTTTTCATTGTCAAACATCATTTTAGGTTGGGAAGATCAAGCCTTTGCTTTATGATGTGATGTTTGTTTCTTTGATTTTTCCACATTCTTTTCTGTTACTCCTATCATTGTCTGATCTAGGCATCCTAGAATGATTGTTGTGAAATTAACTCCTAACATTGGATTTCACAGGAGATGTTGATGAGATGGGTTTGTTCTGAGCAATTCTCAATACCTTTTGATTTAAGTAACAATCAGATGTATTGTGATTCTTTATATCACAGGCTGAACAATATTTGTTAAAATAGTATTTTTCTGTGGAATGGTTATTCATGTCACAAATAGAGCAATACTGATTGTAAAAGCACTTTTCTGTTTTGTGATTAAACTATCACATATGTTACAATACATATGTTTGTTTCTCAAGTCTAATTTGGATTTAGTAGACTCAGTTGATTTTCCCATTTTCAACGGAGTCACATTCTTTTGCTTAGTGAAGGAATCAAAATCAGCCATTTTTGTAGCTTGCTTCACAACACCACTTTGTTAATTTTTCTAGGTTGTTTTTGTTTCTTTAACCCTTTCTTTTACCTCTTTCTCAAACTGATCAATGTGCTCCTTGTTACATATGTCAAAACCGACTCCCTGTCTTAATTCTTCATGTTTGAATGAACAAGCCTTCTATGCCACAATTGAGATTCATCTTTCGATGACTTTGATAGGAGGCATGTTTCATGTCTTGTGAGTGAAGGGTTGTTCATATCCAAAACATATGTGTTTCCTTTTCTTGATGCTTTAAGAAGGTTCCAATCTTCTAGAACTGAAAAAAAATTTGGGTTTAGCATATAACAATTAGTGTTATCAAATAATATGGTATAATTTTGATCACAAATTTGAGACATAATGAGTAAATTATATTGTAAATTTTCACACTAGTCTACTATTCAAATTTTTCCACACCATTAGTTAGCATTCCTTCACCAACTATTTTTACCTCCTTTCTTATCCCCACCAAATGCCACATGTGAGGCATTTTTGTGTTTGAAGTCATGGAGAAGTGAACAGATTCCTGTCATATGCCTAGAACAACCGTTTTCAACATACCACTTGCTGTCAGCTCTCCAAGATTGTTCCTGCACACAGAAAGAAATTAATTAGAATTGTCAACCCAAGCCTAATGATCTTGGGTTTCCCAGTAGTGTCTAAAATTGTTACTCCTTCATGAAAAGGTCGTAGTGTCTAAAATTGTTACTCCTTCATGAAAAGGTCTTGAAGTTTCAGTATTAATTTTAGTTTAATTAATCATTCTGAGTTGATTCAGATGAGGATGATTTTGTTGAAGTTGTGGTTGTTGAACTAGGTCATGGTTTCTCATTCTCTTCTTCATTCACCTTTTCTTTGTTGGTTTGCTATTTGGATTTTGATGATGAACCTTGATTGTGGAAAGTTTCATCATCTTTTTATTTTGAATGAGGTACATGAGTTCCCTTTTCAAAATTATCAAAGAAAGCATCATCAACATTTGTTTCTTTTTCTGTCAAATCCTACCTTTTGTGAGGTGTTTTTGATTGCTGAAATGCTATTCTTTTCTTCTAAGGTTCAACACTAGTGGATGTTTTTACTTTAGTTTTGGCTTTTGTTTTTGTTGTTGCTTCTTAGTCTTTGAATATTTTTCACAATCAGTTGATTGAGTTTCTATTCAGTTTTATCAGATTGTTTCTTCTTTGTACTCTTTTTCTTTTTCTTTTTGTTGAAATAACATTCCTGATTTGACTGATTATTTTTGTTACAAATAGCACAATGTTTGTTGAAGTAGCAGTCAGATGTCATTTGATTGTTCATATTGCAAATGGAATAATAGTTGCTGAAGTAACAATCTTTAGTATTATGAATTTTCATATCAAACCATTTTGCAATACATTTCCTCTGATTCTGTATTGTAATTGACTGCTTTCTTCTTCTTTGTCAACTTTTGAGGCTTTGCATCGTTCTCCAATTTGCAATTGACTTATCATTTTTCAGTTTTTGAGGTTTTGATTTGTTTACTACTGATTGTGCCTTCCGTAGAGCATCTACTAAATCAGTAGATTTGGTTTTCCGTAGATTCGCTACTGAAAAAGGTTCTTCTTCTGCGGAAGATCTGCTGATGTTTTCTTCTTTCCTTTCCTACGGAAGATGTGTGTGCTTCCTCATTAGATGCACACTTTTCAGTTTCTTCCTTTGTAGGTTTTGTTGCTGATGTAATTCTTGAAGACCTTCATTTAGTTGAGCTATTCTTTTGCAAATAGTCTTTAGCATGTTTCTTTCTTTTGGTGGATATGGCAACTTTGATTCTTCAAGAACTTTTGGAATGATTGTTTCAAGAGAAACATTCTTACCAATTTTTAGTAGATCATGGTCATGTTCATCAGAATCATCCAAGTCATCACACTCATCAAAATCAAATTCTAAGTCATTTTGTTATTATTTTGTAATCAAAAGACTCAGTTTCATTCCCCTTAGTTTCATTGTGATTAACTTGTTGATTAGAGTTTGTTTCAAACTTAGTGCAAGGCATAAAATGATTTAACAAGTTATTTTTCATTGATTTAGGTAAAGGTGAGTAATTTTGACATGAGAGGTGTGTAATTTTCTAAAACAAGTTTATCTAAATCCTTTTGTAAAGAGTTAATATTGATTTGATAATTTATGTTCTCTTACATAGGATTCATTCAAAATCATTGTTTCTTTAACTTTATCAGCTAGTTGTTGAGCATGGACTCTATATCTTTCAATTTCCGCAACACAGTTTGATGAACATAACCTATCTTTTACCTCTCTAGCCATGGGCAAAATTTGGTTTTCCATGTGAGCCATTAAACCTTGATTTTCTTCCAAGACTTCCTTCTCATACATACTCCAGTCATAGGTTCCATCTTGCAGAATGAGCAGCCTAGTTTCTTTAGAGTTACTTGTTCCTACAGATGTATTTGTGGTTGGTGGGGATGAGTTGGTCAGTTGTGGTTGTCTGAAAGATCTTTGAGATGATGAGGGTTGGTGAGATTAGTGTTGTTGTGGTTGTCTTAAGTTAGGATTGACTGTGATTACATTCTCTAGAGAAATGTCCATAAAGATTGCACTTAAACATTGTAGCTTTGAGTTATCCATACCAATCTTTGATGATTTACTTGTTGCAACCAAGTTTTTATTTCTCCTAAGATATTGTTTAGCTCTATAAGCAATCATTGCCATTTGCCATTATAGATCCATTTCCTCTGGATGAGGTTCTTCCATGTCTTGTTGGCAAATGTCGGCAGATGTTAAAGAGCTTCCCAGGTAAGCTTTAAAACTTGAATTGAAAGGTGCAAAGGCTGCTTTTTGTTCTTCGAGTCTAGAACCACAGTGATAGGCTCTATTTGGTTGTTATTTGATGAAGACTTTGCTCATGATATAGATGTTTCTCTTCTATCATCAGTTTTTCCTTTTACTTTTCCTGACTTACTTTGAGAAGATTTCTTTGAAGGTTTTGATGCATAGAAACTTACTTTCTCTTCATCTTCACTCAAAGTACAAGAGTTATCATTATTATTAGAAATAAAGGCACTTCAAGCACTTTTTGTTTCTTTAAAATGATAGGATGAGACGTGTTCTCACACTCTTGTTTCTTGATTTTCCATCCATTTCAACAGCCTCAACATTAGCACCAATGTATCTAAACAAGTTACTTTGAGGTCAATGGTGTTCTTGAACATGGACATAGTTTGCTTCCAACTTTCTAGAAAATTATGGAGAATCTTTTTGTTTAATTCCTCCTTTTTATATTTCAACTCCAAGATATTCATATCTGTTACAAGTTGTATAACTCTATGAAGTTATTGAGGAATTGATTCACCCTCAATATGATGAAAGGTTTCATATTGTGAACAAAGGGTGTCCCTGCTAATGCATGTGATTTCATCACTCCCTTCACACAGTGTATGATGAACTTTCCACAACGAGTTTGTTGTTTTATAATTTTTACATCTGATTAATATTTTTTCAGGTAAAGCCATACTAAGCAAGCTGTATGCTTTAATATCAAGTTCGACGTTATTAATATCATTAGGTGACAGATCCTTTGTACTTATGGGTTGATTGTTGTCATTATAATCTGACCCAAGAGTAGGTGGAATATAAGGACCTTCAGTTATAGAAACCCATAAGTCAAAAACTGTATAATTCACATGATTCCTGAACATGATTTTCTAGACATAAAATCTACTTTTGTTTCCAACTTTGGAGGTTGGTATGATGATCAACCAAAGTTACTCATGTTTAGTTAAAGTCTAAGATTTTAACTATTACGATGTACCTTTTAGGTAATAAACTAAATAGTGACAAAACTTAAAAAAAATTAAGCAATTGAGGTCACAAATAAGTCAATCCTTTTAATGATAATTAATTATCAAATCAAGGATTTTCTTAATGTATTTGTTCAAATAAACTTGAACATATGCTGAATGTCAATCAATAACACAGATATACTATTCAATTGATTTTAATATTGATATATGTTAATCGAGCAATGAAATAGTACTCGGTGAAAGACAATTCATTGTTTTTTAATGTTCAAACAAAAACAATTTTCTTGAAAACAATAGATCTAATAAGCAAAAACTAACAAATCTAGTTAAACAAGCAAACAATTAAACACTGTTAACATGGATAGATCAATCGATCTCACTCAATGAGCACTTGGCTCTAATACCACCTGTGAATCTAAGGATCGCAATTAGGAATTATCAGTGTTAAAGGAAATCAAGTTAATGTTTGCGGAATCAACATTAACCTTGCTTAATTTTTTGATTAATGAATAATGATTATGACGACAAAATAATATAAACACAATTAATAATCAAACAGGATTTTATTTTAAAGTATTAAAACTGATCAATGATTACAAACAAATAACAAATGAATGACATAAATACTAAATGCTTTAGTCTTGTTGATATTGATGTGACGGCTGCTAAGGTTTATGTTTGTGTGACTTGATATGATGTTTGGGTTTGCCTTTTGGTGCTCATGTGTTTGTGTTTTGATCGTCTAATGTTATTCCATTGATATGAAACCTAGGATCCATATTTATAGGCACGTGTGTTTTAGTTAAAGAAACACCATATCTCATGGGATCTGCATAACTGTTTTGTTGATGTGTTGACTTATTGACTTGTAACACTTGTATTATTTAAATACAAGTGTTTGGACACCATAACTGCATAGTCTTCCAAAGTACTTTGTTCTTCCGAAGCTATCTTGTTCTTCCGAAGATACTTTGTTCTTCCCAAGGTATCTTCACCTAAACTTTAGAGCTAGTTGTTCATACGCAGAGGATCTTCAGATGTATAATACTTGTAAGATGCATATCTACGGAAGAACAAAATGTTCATCCGTAGATGTTTCTTACACTTGGTCAATTTTAGTAATTCACCAATTATAATGGTTGCACCTACACTCATACACAAATCAACACACATATGGGTTAACCTATATACATAATGCATACATAAAAATAATGATTTATAATCATTCATTACAAGTATTGATTAAAGTTCTAAGCCATACAAAATGATGTAGATCTATTGTTCCTAGATCTAACAAGTAATGTAAGGATTCCAACAAGTATGATGCCGCCAAAACATTCAAAGCATCCAAAGTCTCTGTGTATGCGTGCACTAAAGTATTGAAGTAGAAATGCTTCAGAAGTTTTAGACCTCACACAAGAAATATTCTAAGTGTAAAATCTTTCGAAGCAAAGACAAATATCTTCCGAAGCCAAATATGAAGCCTTCCGAAGCTTCAAAGACAAAGTCTTCCGAAGCGAGTTTATAAAGATAGATTTCTTCCGAAGACTTTTATGTACATGCTATTATCTGATGTACTTTTCCATAAAGTTGGATCACCTTTCTGCTGTAACTCTATTTGACTCACCAACTTTCACAAGTTGGTGAAAAAGTCCATGCTTTTTGAAAACTATACATTGAAGTCTTGAGTCTGAGCTTTCTACTTTATGTACTTAATTTTCTTGAAACCCAAACACTCGTGTTGCTATCTTGTTCTGTCTTTCATTTACTTGTGTTCTTAGCATCTCTATCCTAGTTAACTAGTACCCTATTTGATCTTTTAAGTGTTCTAAAGAACTCTTCTCAGTCGTGTTGTTGTGTTGTAAAGTGCATCACCCCTTCAAAGTATGGTCGACTGTAGGATGTAGTATACGTATCTCAAGTACTTGTAACTTTCGATTATGCTTTGTAACACTTTGTAAAAGAACTTAAGAAGCAATATACTGCATTCTTGAAACCCAAACACTTGTGTTGTTATCTTGTTCTGTCTTTCATTTACTTTTGTTCTTAGCATCTCTTATTCTAGTTAACCAGTTCCTTATTTGATCTGTTAAGTGTTCTAAACAACTCTCCTCAGTTGTGTTGTTGTGTCGTAGAGTGCATCACCCCTTCAAACGGTCTTGCATTTGGTATCAGAGCATTTCTAGCTCTTGAAATAAGATTTCACCATCTTAAGATCAGTCACACACACAAAACATTTAACAACTGAAATGGCAGCTATCACTAAGGCTGATATGGAAACTAGAACTTTGACAAAGTCTCCATTGATCACTCCTGAAGACTTTGATACTTGGTGTCAATGAATGACAGGCTTTATCAAGTGTCAAGACTCCAGGATGTAGAAGGCCATGACAACCCTCCAAATTGCTCTTCCAAACTCCATCTATAGGGTTTCAAGAAATGCTAAATAGCTAAGCAGTTGTGGGTTCTACTGAAGCCAAGGAGAACAATAAGGATCTCCTAAAGCAGTAGTTTGAAAACTTCACCTTCAAAAAAGGTGAAACCATGACTCAACAATACTTCAGGTATGTTGTGATTATGGATACTATAATGGATGTTGGAGTAAATCTTGAGAATAGAGACATTGTGAGGAAGTTTATGTCCTCTCTTCCTAGACAATGGACACATTACTTTGTTTTTATCAAGAGAACTGAGAACCTTAAGACTCTCACCCTCGTAGAGTTGTATGGTTTTCTTATTCGATACTAGATGGAGATGAACACGCAAAAGTCATCTCGTAACTCTAGCAATCAAATGGGTTCAACCCTTCATGTGACTAAAAGAGATAGCATAGAACCTTAACATCATCTCATATGCTACCCAGACAACTCACAAAAGGGTCTATTCATCACCTTCCTAGAGACTCCAAGAGAAAGTTATACTGAAGGAAGTCCTTTCCAAGAGACAAGTTCTTCTTAGAATTTTGTTTCTGCTGATGAATCCACAGGAAACTTTCTCACCACCCTTGAAGACTTGGACTTGGACTTTATCAATCCAAATGATCTGGAGTATATGGAGATAGTTTAGTAGATGGCTCTTCTCACTCGCAGAGCCAAGAAGTTCTACAAGAGGATAGGGAAGAAATTTCCTAGCAATGTAGCCAACGGAAAGTTTGGGTTGGATAAAAGTATGGTAAAGTGTTACAACTGTAACCAGATAGGACACTTTGCTAGAGAGTGCAAGGCACCAAGAACAAATGGTTGCCTGACTCAAACCAGACCAAACTACACTGAGAGAGCTCCCAAAAAGAAGAAGCCAAACCAGCAAGCTGCTATTGAAAAATAAGGCTTTAACTAGAGCTTTTAGGTGGAAGAAGCTTTTCTAAACCAAGCACTCATGTATGAACACGATGAAGCCAAGGTATCGGAAAATCTTTGCACTCCTAAATGTGTTTCTAATGTTAATAGATACAGGTCCTACAACTTAGAGATGAGATCTAATCTTGAATTCGTGAATATTTTAAGATCTGATTTCAAAAAGCCAGAAAATGATTATATGTTAAAGTTAGAGGACTTAGAGAAAATATTTTAGTTACTAAACATGAACACATAAATATAGGACTCAGATCAAGGATCTCATAGCCAAGTTGTCTGAATGCCAGGCTGAGCTTGTGATCAGCAAAACCAGGGCAGAAAAATGTGTTCTTGATGAGGAGACCTTCATGAACATGATATCCTCATCCTTGCATGAAAATGTTTATTATCAAAATAAGCTAGGAATGGGATCTTGTGAGATAACTCCTCCACACACAATATTCTTTGTAAGATGTCCTAGGTGTGGAACTTATGAAGCTAAGTTTCCCCTTATAGACCCCTTGACTGAAAAGGATGAAGAGGAGATGGTGAAGAATGGCTGTGAGAAGAGTGAAGAATAGCATTCTAAGAAGGGTCACCATCCCTCTGAGGAGAGTAAAGCTGTTGGGATGACCAAGACTAAGAGAAAGAACTTGATCAGATAGAGCAAGAGAAAGGCAAGGAAGGCTTAATAGATCAAGGTCACCTTCAACGCTGCATAGAAACATGACTTTATTCCTGTAGAAGACTCCTAGAAGGAAGAAAATGGATTGTGTTATGTGTGGGAGTACCTCTCACTTTACTAAGGATTATGTTTACAATCCAAAGACTACTCTCCACATCAGAAAGAAAGAAACTTCTAAGAGTCTAAGAGAAGAAGAAGAAAGCTTCGGAAGGAAATTCTGTCTCCTTCGGAAGCTCCAAAATGAAGAAGAAGAAAAGTGGAAAGTTGCCTTCGGAAGAAACTTTGGTCTTGGAAGGAAGGAATACTTCCAAAGTACTAAAGCCCGCTGTAGTGAAAGCAAGATCTTTCGAAGTCCCAGTCATCAAAACTTCTGATGTCAACAAAACTTATGAAGTCTGGAAGGTCAAATCTAAGCTTCCAAAGGTGGTGTGGAAGTCAAAGAAAGACCAAGTGACTAAGAGTTCTTCATCACCTTTAGCAAATGATTCCTCTAGCATGACTATAGGATCAATTACTATTGCATTTTCTTCAACTTCTTTTGATGAGCCCAAGGCCAATGAGGCTTGGGATTCCAAATGTAACTAACCATCTCTTTTGGGTAGGAACAACTCAAGACAAACAAGAATGTATGGATAATTGACAGTGGCTGTTCTAGGCACATCATAGGCAATAGGTCACTACTCCAAAAGTTTGAAAGAATTGATGGAGGAGCAGTTGCTTTTGGAGGAATTGCAGGAGGTTATATTAAAGGAAGGGTCAAGGTCACAAATGGTATGCTTAGCATTGAAAAGCTAAATTTTGTGAAGGAGGTTGGGTACAATCTTCTGAGTGTATCCCAATTTTGTGATTAGAGTCATAACATGCTCTTTACTGAGCATGAGTGCATTGTTCTCATGCTTGGGATGGTCATTCCTCTTGAGCATATTCTACTTAGAACCCCCAAGAGAGGGAACATGTACAAGACAGATTTACAAGATTCATCTCCGTCAGGAGAAATTTCATGTTTTCTGTCTAAAGTAAATAGTGATGAGTCTTTCCTCTTGCATAAAAGAATGTGCCATGTAAGCTTTAAGAACATGAATAAACTTAATAAGAATGATTTGGTAAGTGGAATGCCAAAGAAAGTGTTTAGAAGTGATGATCATTGTGTGGCATGCCTAAAAGGAAAACAACACAAGGTGTCACACAAGCCAAAGGAAAGAAACTTCATCACTACACCTCTACACTTATTACATATGGATATCTTTGGCCCCAGCAGTGTAATGAGTCTAGGAAGGACCTCTTACTGTTTAGTGATCACAAATGACTATACAAGATTCACATGGGTGTTGTTCCTTAGAATTAAGAATGAGACTCCTGAGATTTTGAAGAATTTCATCTTAAAGATTGAGAATCAATGTGGTCATAAGGTCAATACGATAAGTTGTGATCAAGGAATTGAATTCAATAACCAAATCCTTCAAGCTACACATCTTGATCTCCAGTGGTAACCAATCCTACAAATGAAGCTTCTACTAGCACATTAATGACAAATCCCGCTAATGCTTCTGGAGTGCCTTCAAATTCAAAATTAGAGGCACACAACTCAGAAGAAAGAGCTTCAAATATTGAAGAGCATGGTGGTGGTGACAGTGATTAGGAATTTCTTGATGCTGATAACCACTCCATTGATGATAACATTAATGATATCACACACTCATTGGATCAAGTTAATGTTGATAAGTGTGCTGGTGTGGAGGGTGAATTATCATTGCCAGATCTTAAATTATCAATTTAAATCTATCTAAGCAATTTGTTATGATCCCTCACCTAAGGATCCACAAGTCTCACCCTTCCCCAAACATCATTAGAGATGTTGATACAGGGGTAAGAACAAGAGGACAAACCCATCATGAAAATGTTTGTCATCTTTCTTGTTTCTTATCCCAGATAGAGCCAAAGAAAATTGATAAGGCACTAAAGGATGGAAGTTGGGTTGAAGCTATGCAAGAGGAGCTGCTTCAATTCAAAAGGCAGAAGGTTTGGAACCTATGTCTTTTTCCTCATGGGAAGACTACTATAGAAACCAAATTGGTGTTCAGAAATAAGAAGGATGAAAGAGGACTTGTCATCAAGAACAAAGCAAGGCTAGTGGTTCAAGGATATACTGAAGAAGAAGGAATTGACTACACAGATGTCTTTGCTACCGTAGCAAGACTTGAAGCTATCAGGATATTCCTAGCTTTTGCTGCATCCAAGGACTTCAAGGTTTACCAGCTTGATGTCAAGTGTGCTTTTCTTTGTGGGGTGATTGATGAAGAGGTGTATATCAAACAACCACCTCGGTTGGCACATCCTGATCATCATGATTTTGTCTACAAGCTTGATAAGGCTCTTTATGAGGTGCACCAAGCACCAAGGAAGTGGTATGAGACTCTATCACAATATATTTGTCAGCATGGCTACAAGAAGGATACTATTGATGGAACTCTCTTCATCAAAGGATCAGGAAATGACATTATGCTAGTTCAAGTATGTATGAAAGACATTATCTTTGGGTCAACTAGTTCAAAGCTCTACAAAGACTTTGAAATAATGATGAAAGAGAGGATTGAAATGAGTGCCATGAGGGAACTCAATTTCTTTCTAGGAATTCAAATGAAGCAAGTTGACAATGGCATCTTCATAAGTCAGTCAAAGTATGTTCAATACATACATAAAAGATTCAACAAGACTGATTGTAAGGTTGCTAAGACATCCATACCCAGAAATCACTCCCTTGGACCTGATCTTGATGGGTAGTGTGTTGATGAGCATCTCCTAAGGGCAATGATTTTATGATTTCATTGATGTTGATAAGCAAATTTCAATTAGAATCATAGATGGCTCGTGAAATCATACCCACCCAAAGGAGAGGATTTCTCTTTGGGTGGTGATTTACACCATCAGAAACACACTCAAAAGCCACACTTGCAAAAATGCACAAGTGGGTTTATTTATATTATTATTACAACATGACCTAATTTTGACTTTTCTAATTGTCTTGATCTTAACTTTGTCATGTTGTATTGTCTTGTATTGTGTATGGCCCCGTTCCTGGGATGCTTACAGCTGGTAAATCATTGTAGATAAAACATATAATTTCATTAACTTGATAAAAACGTTGCAGCAGAAAAATTTAAAAACAACATTTTCATTGCATTAAAAAAGCTTTTGTAAAATAATACAATGTTATCAAATTACAAAATACATGTTGCATTTCAACACAAAAGCATTATAAATATGGATGCCATCCAAAAGAGCTGAGTAGCTGCCCCGTGCCATCCTCAACAACTTTACCTGCCAACTGGAAAATGCATAAAAAGTTAGAGTTGCTGAGTGAGTTCTAGTTTTATAATAAAACACACTTTACTTTCGTTAAAACCGTTCTTTACTTTTGCATGTGGTCACAAATCATACGTACACATAGATATATCATTATTATCTTCATTTACTGATCATCAAATACTTTCTTTAACTCTTTCCCTCTTTTTCACATTCTTTATCACTATCTGGATCAGTGTCATCAGCTATCCCCAATCAAATGGGGTATTGGGCCGAAGTTCATAATTGACTTCCACACTACACATAGCCTGGCACCAGAATTAGAGTAAGCGACAAAGATCCCAACTGTATACTACACCCCCAACATTATGCATAACTCGGGTACTAGGCCGAATATCATAAATGACTTCCACACTGCATATAGCCTTGTACTAGCACCGAGGTGAGTAATCACTTATAAACCATTGTATACTACAACACCAACATTATGAATAACTAGGGTACTAGGCCGTAGATCATAAATGACTTCCGAACCGCACAGAGCCTGGAACCAGGACCGAGGTGAGTATTCACTATAAACCATGTTCGACACCGTTGGTCAGTCACAAAGACTGGAACCTGTGCGTGTTTTCTTAAGGGTTAGCTAAACCATACACAATTGAGCTTACGTCATTTTAGAGCCGTGTATCTCTGTACATTTTGCTTGCAAGCCTTTCTATACTTCCTTTTTCATTAATGCATGCATTCTATCATTATGTTCCTCTTTCGTTATCTTCCACTTTACGTTAAATAATACTTTATCATTTCTTTCACAACTATAACGCATAAAGCCATGGGAAAGATAAACATACATAACAGGAACATAAAGATAATCACACAAAACATCGCCATACGAGGCATCATCATACATACATAACATACATCATACATACGTACATGCATAAGTATCGACCGTACATCATAACATCATCATCATCATACAACATCATCATCATCATCTTATATCATTTATGCCCATCACATCATCTATGACCTCAAAAGTCAGCTTACATGAACCCCCAGGAACCTCCCAAGTCAAAGCCTACATTTCACTTTTTCCCGAAAAAGTTAGAAAATATTCTAAGTGTTCATCCGCATTTCCCTTTTTGTTCATCCGCATTTCATTTTGTTCATCCGCATTTGTTTACTCATCCACATTTGTTTTTACTCATCCGCATTTGTTTTCTCATCCGCATTTGTTCATCCGCATTAACTTTGTTCATCCGCATTTGTTAAGTCGCATGAACTTACTCCTCCGCATTTGTTCATCAGCATTAACTTTGTTCATCCGCATTTGTTCAGTCGCATGAATTTACTCATCCGCATTTGTTCATTCGTATTAAGTTTGTTCATCCATATTTGTTCAGTTGCATGAACTTACTCATCCGCATTTGCTCATCCGTATTAACTTTGTTCATCCGCATTGTTCAGTCGCATGAACTTATCCGCATTTGTTCTTCCGCATTAACTTTGTTCATCTGCATTTGTTAAGTCACATGAACTTACTCATCCGCATTTGTTCATCCACATTAACTTTGTGCATCCGCATTTGTTCAGTCGCATGAACTTACTCATCCGCATTTGTTTAGTCGCATGAACTTACTTATCTGCATTTGTTCATCAGCATTAGTTCAGTCGCATGAACTTACTCATCTGCATTTGTTCATCCGCATTAGTTCAGTCGCATGAACTTAGTCATCTGCATTTGTTCATCCACATTAACTTACTCATCCGTATTGACTTTCTCATCCACATTTGTCAATGCTCATCCGCATTGACTTTCTCATCCGCATTGACTTTCATTCTCTTGAACTTGTTCATCCGCATTAACCTTCATCCACATTTCCCTATACTCATCCACATTTCTTTCTCATCCTCATTAACAACACTTGGGCAAATTCTAAATCCTAGGCGTATGAGCTACTGTTTGGGCGCACGAGCAGCCCAGGTCACACTTAACAGCAGATTCAGTCCCCAAACCTCATCTATCATGTTCTATGCTTAAATCATACATTCTAAGCCCTAGCAACACAACCATAACATCCTCAAACAAGAACATAGTCCAAAATCAAACCATCCCCGCAACATACACACATTCATACATACGAGTGCAAAACCCAGTTTTATAAAAACATACGTTCATGTACTTTTAGCCCCAAAATCAGTTAAAACAAGTAAAAAGAGGGGTTCTAGAACTCACCTTTGCAGCTCTTGAGTATGGCTTGTTCCAAAATTGTCTGTAATTGAGTTCAACTGCCTAGAAACCCACTAGAACACATACAACCGAGGATGGAAGCAGTTAAGAACACTCAAAAACTATGAATTCTTACCTTCAATTCGATTTATTCTTGTTGTTCATCAAAAATCCGAAAGTGTCAACTCCTTTTCTTTCTCTTTCTAAAAATCCGAAGATTTGGGTGTGTAAGAAGAGAGTGGGCGGCCATGCCCACTTTACACCCTCTTTTAAACCTTTTTGTCCTTTTGACACTTTTTGCCCCTCAACTTGGATAAAGTATCTTTTCTTTCTTTTCCTCACTTTATTCTTTCTTTACTAACTAAAAAAATATAATCGGGTGTTACAAGTCCACCCCCTTATATAGATTTCATCCCCGAAACCTATTATTCCTCAAACAATCGTGGGTAATGCTGTCTCATCTCTTCTTCAGTCTCCCATGTAGACTCAGATCCCTTTTTGTGCTTCCACTATACACGCACAAAAGGAACCACTTTATTTCTCAACCTATTCTTTTTATGATCAATGATCGCCACTGGTTGCTCCACATAATTAAGCCACTCATCTACCTCGATATCCTCTAGTGGTACAACCATATCCTCATCTGCTAAACATTTTCTTACATGAGATAGATGGAATGTCAGGTGAATTCCACTGAACTCATCTGGTAACTTCAATCTATAGGCCACCTATCCTACTCTAGAAATGATTCGGAAAGGCCCTATGTATCTCGGGCTCAATTTGCCCTGCTTTCTGAAACCAATGATACCCTTCCAAGATGAGACTTTCAACATAACCCTGTCACCCACCTAGAACTCAATCGGTCTATGTCGTTTATCAGCATACGACTTCTGTCTATCTTTGGCTGCCTTCATAAAATCCTTGACCTTTTCAAGCTTCTCAGTTGTAGCCTCGATCACCTCGACACTCCCTAACTCCTTCTGACGAATATCACCCCAACACACGGGTGTCCTAAATCTCCTACCATATAGCATCTCATAAGGGGGCATACCGATACCAGCATGATAATTGTTGTTATATGAGAACTTAGCTAACGGTAGGTGGTCATCCCAACTTCCTCCAAAATCGGTGACACATGCACGAAGCATATTCTCTAGCGTCTGAATGGTCCTTTCCCACTAACCATATGTCTAAGGATGATAAGCCATGCTAATATGTAACCTCGTCCCCATTGCATCGTTGAATTCCTTCCAAAATTTGGATGTAAACCGAATGTCACGATCAGACACAATGGACACAGGTACACCATGACGGGTTACAATTTCTTTGATGAACAGATCTGCCAACCTCTCAGATGAATATGTCTCACGAATTGGTAGGAAGTGAGGGATCTTCGTCAATCAATCACTTATCACCTATATGGCATCGTATCCTCGTGCGGTGCGTGGTAGCTTCGTAATAAAATCCATGGTGATATGCTCTGACTTCCACTCTGGTATATCCAACAGTTGGATCTTCCCATATGGCTTTTGATGCTAGACCTTCACTTTTAAGCAAGTAAGGAATTTACTCACGTACTCCATGACATCACACTTCGTACCCGGCCACCAAAACTCTTTCTTCATGTCTTGGTGCATCTGACACTTGTGGGTTAGTGTATCCACATCATTTACATAGGCCAAGTAGGCACTACATCCACGCCTCATGCACGTTCCTTCCACCGCCATCAAAATCACCTCCGGAATCGTCATGAATAGATTACCATAAACCGTCACCATACTCTCGTCAGGCACTATCAACCGTATCATCTTTTTGCGACACACAATGTTCGCCTTGTAGTCCGCCAACCAATCCATTCCTAGGACTACATTGAACCGCCTAAGTTCATCACAAATGGTCTAACAGGAAAATTTATGACCTTCTAGTTCTATGTCACATCCTTCTATCATCATGGAAATCCTAGTGGATTTACCTATGGCAGTATCTACGTCAAAGGGCGCATTTACACACCTACTACTAACAGGCAGTTTAGCATCGAAAACAGCAGAAATAAAAATTTTACTACCACCAGAATCAAATAACACAGAGGCTAATGTTTGGTTTACTAGAAACATACCTGACACAACATCGAGGTCCATCCTAGCCTCCCTTTGCGCCATCATGAACGCTCTGGCACTTGCCATTTGCCCTTCTCCTCCATTCTTATTCACTCCCAAACTTTCAGCCCTCGGCTTCTGACTGGGTTTTAGTAAGAGTGATATTCTTACTGAAAATCGAATATGATAATCAAGTCAACGATTGAGTGGCGGAAACAAACAATCGGAGAACAATCAAGCAAGAAAATTACTCATAAATTCTATTTGTATTGATCTATGAATGTTGACAAATTACAGAGAATAATTACAACAAAATCCTCTATCTGTCAACCGTCACCTCCGTACGAGGTAAACTATTCTATTTATTGAAAAGACAAGATGCCTTTACAAAATGACTAAACTACCCCTGACCTATTACATCGGAAACTAGTCTAAGTCTTAATCCGCATCTCTGCTTGTTCATCCACATTGACAAATGCGGATGAGATAATCTTGATCCGCATTTCCACTTGATAATCAGCATTAGTAAGTTTGTCATCCACATTGGTTAATGCGGATGAAAAAATACTTGTGCGCATTTGGTTGGTCATCCGCATTTGTCAATGCGGATGATCAAAGTCTTGTCCGCATTTCTTTTGTTCTTTCGCATTAGTCAATGCGGAAGAGTAACTTGTTCAGCATAAGTATTGTGTCTTCCGCATTAGTTAATGCGGAAGAGTAAACACTTGTCCGCATCAGATTTTTGTCTTCCGCATTGTCTAATGCGGAAGATAACACTTGTTATTTTTCATGCATATCTTCATCCGCATTGCATCTTGGACTTGTGGGATTCCAGCTAAACAATCCTCAATTCACCCATTGAGTTGTCATGTATCATCCTTTCAGGGTGCAACAATACTCCCCCTAAGGATTATACAGCCTAGTTTTCCTCAATGTTTAGGAGGTGATTAATGTTGTGAAGATTTAGCTGGGTCTTTAGGAGGTAGTATGAATGCTGCTTTGGTGGGATCTAGAATGGCCTTGATCATGTTTACAAAATCAGTTCCTTCAGACATCCTGTCTCTACTCAGCACATGTATTTTAATTCTACTCATGTTGTAGATGGCTTCCATTGGTAACTTTTTCAGAGAAATAGTTTCCATATGGAGATTGTTGAAAGACCATCTCTATGAATCAATAAACTCCCTCCCACATCCACTTCAAGCTTAACAATGTTTCCAAGTTGCAGAGGTGTTTTCTTCGTCTTTCTTTTGTCTCTTTTCATCTTTATTTTGTCATAGGCTAGTTTTAACAACTTGATGCATTTCAAAAAGAAGTGCATGTCTTGTTCACCCAATTGTTGTTTAATTCCCTGAAGTGCCTGGTATAAATTAGTGGATGTATGATTCATCATGTAGTCTTACTTCATATCCACTGAAAAAGTCTAATGTCAGCTCCTTCTTTTCCTCCCCACTTCCTTTCTATCACCAGCTCATAGTTTTCTCATCATAGTACACATTTGAGATAGGAATGGAAGAATGAGTACCAGACACTACTTTCCTCTTTAAAGACTCAGTTGGCTTTACCTTAAACTCAGGAAATAGTATTCTTGTGATTCCACCTTTTTCTTCTTTTCTAGGGAATTGACAAATGTTTTATCTTTTCTTAAGCAAATTGTCTTTAATGAATTGAAGTTGTTTGTCCTTCTGAACAGCTTAAGTATATTCTCAAATTCATATCCCCTGAACATAGCTGCACGATTGATCAGTTCAAGTTGAGCTAGTTCCTTCAAATCATGAATCTCAAGGGCATTTACTAGAGCTAAGTAGTCTGTGAAGAATTGTACTAACCCTGAGATTCTCTTCACCATGAACATGTTCTAGGTGATATCATACTTCCATGCTATTATCTTCTGATCTATCTTCCCCTTGGGAGTAGATACCCCTCCGATCAGTTCAGCAGTGGTTAGGCCTTCCTATAGCTTCAACTCAGATGGTTCTGCAAACCATTCAAGATATTTGTGGAGTACCAGGGCAAGTAGTTCTTGATCGTTTATGTTCAGCATCATGTCTTTAGCTGACATTTTGTTTCGGGGTTTGGTCTTTGTCAATTCTTCTTCCAGTTTCTTTAGTTTATCTTTTTTTCATTGATCAATTGAAGTTTGGCAGCCCTTAATGAATTTGTCTTCATGTTGGCAATCTTTCTTTTGTGAATCCCTGACTTGAAAGGTATTCCTTCATTTCCTTATCAGACATGTTATAAGGATCAGGAAATAATGATTCATGGGATGAGGTTGAGTTCTTCATTTGTGAAAGCTTTTGTAAAGGACCCCTTCTTGGTAGTGGAACTTCATACCTTGTGGGTTTCTTCAAGGATGAGTCTTTGAGTATTGGAGTGCCCTTTGACATTATCTTCTCATAGTCAGTGTCTATTGTTGGATCAAGCAACAACTTCACTTTCTCTTCCTCCTCTTTTATTTTCTCATAAGTCCTTGCAAACATTCATTAGGATCATAACTTTGATTGATCAAAACATGGCTTTAATCATCAAGTCATCAGTTTGAGCTTTGGTTACCATGTCTTCTACTGACTATTCTTCTTTAAGAGGACTGTCCATGAGAACATCCTTTTAACACTTCATCTTCATCAGTAATTTCTCCTTGTTCTAAATCAATTGCTCTAGCCAACTATTTCAACTGAGCTTCTGCCTGCTCGTGTTCTTCCAAAAATTCAGCAATTGCTACTAAACTCCTTGGGTCATCTTTTTGTTTCTTTGACGGTTCTTCTTCAGTTATTGGTCTCTTGCCTTGAGCCTTTTCTGCCAAATACTTCCTCTTTCATGAGTAAGTTTGAAGTTGAGGACTAGAGGTTTCAGTTTGATCTTCTGGTTCAGGGACCTTTTCAGGTGTGCTTGGTTCTTGATCCTTCATTTCACTTTGTTCAGGTACAGTTTCTTCTTTCCTTTCTTGTTCATATCTTTCTTTTAGTTCCTCTTTTTTTTCTTCGGTTAATGATATGGCAGAGACAATTTGCAAAGACAATTCCTTTTCCAATGGCAATGGTGATTTAGGAATGAAGACAATAGGCTCTGCCTTAGTTCTTTGATTTTTTATGAACTCCCAAAAGTCATCATCAATGCTGAATTATTCAGAAGAAAAACTATCCAAAGCACTAAAGAGTTCTTCAAATTCACCCTTTTTTGAGTCTGAATGGCCAGTGTTTCCAGAATACACTACCATGTCTAAGCTCTGGTCTTTAATCTTAGTTTCACTTTCATCATCCACTTGTTCTTCATTCGCATCATCATTCTTCTGTTCTTCTTTTTCATCATCATCCTTCACATCAGTTCTTTTAATCATTATTTCAAGCTCGGATATTCTTTTGTTCTTGCTCTCGATTTCCTTTTCCAGTTTTGAGATGATATCAGCTTGTTCCTCTATGATGTTTTCTTGTTCCTCCATGGCAATAGTTTGTATTTCAAGAGTGTCTATATGACCGCTCACTTTTTCTCTTAAGTGTTTTAGTGCAGCTTTTAGATTTTCAATCTCTTTGGCTTGTTCCATTCTTTCAACCGCATGTTTTTCTTTAAGATCTTTCAATTCTCTTTTTTTCTCATCGAGTTCTAGAATTCTGTCATTTATAATTCTTGCTCTCCTGTTTAGTGTTCTTTCCATCCTTTCTACTTTGAGTAACAACTCAGTTATTAATTCATCTTTTTCATCAGCCATATTGATGTTTGATTCAGCATAGCTCTTAGAAGGAGCAGCCTCAGAAGGTTCATTCACAGCTTTGGTTTGATCATGATGATCCTCCTCATCAGAAGATGATTTGGATGCACTTGTAGATCCTTCTGGTTCAGCAGGGTGATCAATTGATGATGGTAATGGTTGGTAAGGAGGAATATGAGATTGGTGTGGTGATATAGGAGATTGATGATGTGGTGATATAGGTGTAGGTTGAGTGATCATAGGTGGTGCTTGTTGTGGTGAAGGAAGTGATGATCATTGAGGTAATGTTTGAAGAGATGGTTGAGTAGAAGGTTGTGGTATTTGTTGTGGTGATGGCATTGGTTATGGTATTGGGGATGGTATTAGTTGTGGTATTGGTGATGGTATAGGTTGTGGTATTGGTTGTGGTATTGGTTGTGCTTGACCTGCTTAGAGTATTTGTTCAAACATCCAAGGAAGAAGGGGTGAAGGGGCACTACTATAGAAGTTCCTTGGGTCCTTCTTCTTGATGTACTTATAGGATCTTGCATCATAATGAGGAATGTTAAGTACTGGTCCTTCATTAGCAATGTCATGAAATGTTTCATTGATTGACATTGAATAAATCTGGGGTACATTAGAAATTTGTATCTCAACCCTTCTTGAATGTTGGAGATTAGGCCATTGAATACAAATGCTGACATGTTAAATCTTCTGTTGGTGCAGAGAGCACAGATTGCAGAGGATGTGAGGACTGGAATGTCATTCCATCCTGTTTTCCTTTTAGATAGACAATGTTGGAACATATGAATTAGGAATCTCCAGGGCAGATCCACTAATCCTTTGACTATCTATTTGGCTTCATAGCTCCCCTCATAACCAATTTCAAGGAAAAATGTGGTTATCTCCTCATCATCCAATTCAAGAGGATCATCTGCATTGTCATTGAATTGAAGACATCTTCTAACTGATTCTTCTGTGATCCTTAGTGTGTGTTCAGTGTTGATCTTGCCAGTAAGATTTTTCACTGCATTTTCTTCAACTACTTCAGCTGATTCCCAAAAAGACCTGATGGGATTCTCATAGATTGTTGGTCTTACTTTTATAGCATATGCTACCCTTGTGGTAGATAGGAATCTTATCATATCTCTGAGACCTTCTGCTTCACACACATCAGGGTTTAGATAACCACTGACGTTATAGAGCTTGCTCCATGTAAGGTTTGCCATGTAATCCGCACAAGAGACATGTGTGTTTGTTCACAATTTTGACTTTAATTTTGCTTTGATTTGTTAATGTGACTTCGATTTGTTTCACACTTTTCTTTTTCACATTGCTCTGTTTTTCTCAGTAAACATGGTTGTCATGGTTTTCAATATTAGTTGAATTCCAATCAATTTACATGTTTATTGACATTGAAAATGTATATTACATCACTTAATGATTTAGATTTTGGTGTTCTTCAATAGTTTTCTGGTTCATCGTTCGATTTAGGGTAACAGTTCGAGACTTAGGTTTTGGTTTCAAAATCTGTCGAAGTTATACCTTATCTTCAAAATGACCGCCGTTCTGAATCGATGACAAGAATGTTAAAAGATGAAACACAACAAAATATTTGAATGTTTGTGATGATGATGATGAATGATGGTGGTGTACTGTAGTTTTACACTCGTCTCACTATAAAGTTCTCTCAAATTTGAAAAGTATTAAATGACCAGTTCGAATTCCTTTAAATAGTCAAATAATACAATTTGAAAAATTTTACAAGTTTACAAGCAGATACAGTCAACACTAATTTGTTTGATTTTGGTGATCCGCATTTGTTAACTATAGCATATGCAGAAGACTAACTTTTGACATTGACAGTCCACATTTGACTACTTTTGGTCATCCGCATTTGTGGTTGTAGCTAATGGAGAAGGCTTAATTTTTGACTGACTGTCCGCATTACTCTACTCTTACTAATGTGGAAGTTTTGTTTCTTAATGTTTTATTCAATCTGCATTTGTGTACTGCAGTAAATACAGAAGTTTAAACTTGAAATTTTGGCCATCCATATTTGTGTACTGTTGCAAATGCAGAAGCTAAACTTGACATTTTGGCTGTCCGCATTTGTGTATTGTTGCAAATGCGGAAGTTAAACTTTTTACTGTCCGCATTTTAGTTGTAGTAAATGCGGTAGAGCAAACTTCACATTTACTTCACACACTAATGCAGTAGAGTAAAATCATTGTCCGCATTAGTTGCACTTCAAAATTATTGTTACCCACATTAGTTATATGCATGGGTTACCTTCACCCGCATTAACTAATGCACTTACCTGCATTATCTTTTGAACTAAATCAAAAGTTAATGTGATTGAATTGATTATTCATCTTATGAAGAGGTGTCCTTGATTGATTTTTCTTATGAAGTTGGCTGTTGAAGTTGTCAATTTTTGCTTGGATTGACTTGTATGTTACAACTGATACAAGTTTCCCAATTTTGACAGATCTTGGGCTTGTCATGCTTCTAAGAATCTGCATAGGCTGAGATATAATGGTATGACTTATTGCAATAACACCAACTAAAATTTCTTTTGTTTTGTTTTTCAAAATTGAGTTAACAAACAAAAATTTGAACTTACTCAAAAATTTTAATTTACTCCCCCTAAAGTTTATGTCCACATTTGGAGAGAAACTTTAAAGATTTTGAATGTTTTGAATATTTTTTTGATTACTATTAATAATGAAGAGAAAAATCTCTTTGTTGGGATCATATCAATCATACATTACACATGTGCATCCTTTATAATTAAATGGACATGATTATGAACTTGAAGATTGAAGGTATGTTTGTCCTCTTAAGCTCATACCTGGTTGATATTTTGATGCAAATGCCTTTTATCATGTTTTGGTTGATTTATTACTTAATGTGTACCTCACACACATAAACATGGAATGATCAACCCTCCATATACAATGAATGGTAGAACTTTGTCACAACTTTTCTTACCAGGTTACCTAAGTCATGAGATCTCATCTTCACTGATCTTCATTGTGATTCTTTTAATTTGATCCTTTTTTATGTTGATCCTCATTGGGATTATTTTCACTTCATTTTGGAAGGTGATCCATGATAGGATTCTTTTGTTCATTCACTTGGAATGTATTACTTTGTTGATTCATCCAATTTTGGATGTTTTCCATAATGGGAATCTTTTGGATCATGACATCTGCACTGTGTGAAAGTTTCATTAGGTCTTTGCTCAGCAAAACACAGATGAAACATGTGTGGTGAAAGAGATTCATAAGTATCATTACCTGGTGTGTTTAGGTTACTACACACACATGCATTCACATAAGCCAATACATACCTGTACTTTGTGATGAGTGTTTCACAATTGAATATTCTTTAATTGATCACTGCATGTATCTTTTCTTCCAAGTTGAACCTACCAACATATCTGGTAAGTCATTTCAGTCTTTTACATTTTGAAATTAAGCACAGAGAATGATATAACGACTGTAATTATATCATTTCCCTAGATTCTTTTCTTCATATGACTTGATTTCTTTTTGTGGGTTTTTCTGATGTTTTAAAATATTTTTGATGTTTTTCAAAGTTTTACTCAAGGTTAATCATGCCAATTGACTGAACCAAAAATTCAAACCTACTAGGTTCAAATGCCTTGGTAAACAAATTAGCTAATTGATTTTCTGTTGGTACTTGAATCAATTTGATTAAACCCTTTTTCAGCACAGTCTCTCAAAAAATGATATCTAATTCAATATGTTTTGTTTTTTAGTGCTAAACTGGATTATTAGTTATAAAGACAGCAGCTGTGTTGTCAATAGAAATTGGTGTATGCAAAAAGTTAAAACCATAATCAAGCATCTGGTTTAAATCCAGAGAACTTGAGAGCAACATGCTGAAGTTGCAATATACTCAGCTTCAGCTGTGGACATAGACACATTTGTCTGCTTCTTGCATTGGCAGGATACTAGTCTAGGACCAAGAAATTGACAACCGCCAGAAGGGGATTTTTTTGTTGAAGTTACATCCTCCATAATCACTATTTGTGTATGCATAGAGATTAAATTCTCCTTTTCTTGGATACCATAATCCGAGAGCTGGTTTGCCCTTTAGATATCATAATATCCTCTTGACTGCGTTCACATGTGATTATTTTGGATCAGCTTCATATCTAGCACACACACAAACACCAAACATAATGTCAGGCCTACTGGCTGTTAGATACATAAGTGAATCTATCATTGATCAATAGTGAGTTTGATCCACTAATTTGCTTTCAGGGTCAGGTCCAATCTTCACTTTTGTATCTACAGGAGTTCGATAGACTGACAGTCAGTAATGTGAAATTTCTTCAGCATGGTTTCTACATATTTTGATTGATTATGAAGATTCCATCTGTTGTTTTCTGTACTTGCACTCCCAGAAAGAATATGAGTTCCCCTATAGAACTCATTTGAAACTTTGAATGCATAAGATCTTCAAATTCTTTGCAGAGTTGTTTGTTTGTCGAGCCAAATATAATGTCATCCATGTAGATCTGGACTAACAACATGTCTTTTCCTCTTATTCTTCTGAAGAGAGTCTCATCAATCTTTCCTCTTTCATACCCATGTTCAAGAAGAAAGGATGATAGAGTCTCATACCACTTTCTTGGAGCTTGATGAAGACCATACAGAGCTTTGTCGAGCTTGTACACTTTGTCAGGGAAATCTGGATCTTCAAAGCCAGGTGGTTAACTTACATAGACTTCTTCAGCAATCTTTCCATACAAGAAGGAACACTTTACATCCATTTGATAAACAGTAAATTTCATGGATGCAGAATATGCGAGAAAGATTGTCATTGCTTCTAGTTTGGCAAAAGGAGCAAACACCTTGTCATAGTCAATTCCTTCTTCCTGAATGTGTCCCTGTGCCACTATTCTTGCTTTATTTCTGATAACTATCCCTCTATCATCAGTCTTCTTCCTGTACAGCCATCTGGCACCGATAGGGTATTATCCTTCGGGAAGATCTACCAGCTGCCATACTTCTTGTTTCTTGAATTGGAGCAATTCTTCCTACATTGCTTCAATCCAACTATTGTCTGGAAGCGCCTCTTTGTTGTTTTTGGGTACTGTTTGACACAGAAAGCATGAGAACAAACAGATGTTTGCAATACTTGACTTGCTTCTTGTCACCCTCTTATTATGATCACTAATAATGGTTTCAACTGGATGATTCTTGTGTATTCTTAAGGTGGGAATGATGTCACCCGCAATAGTTACATCAAGATTGGAGAAATTCAGTTCATTATGGTGAGAGGCACAATCATCTTGTATTGGTGTTGAATTATGAAGATTGTCAATTTCTGTTTTAGTAGCTGGTACATCTTCAGCAGCACTGAGGTTGCTTGCATCATTTGAAGTACCTTGAGTTTCTTCTGGATGAGACGCCTGTTTTTGATTTCTGATCTCATGTGACAAGTCATCTGAGTGAGATGGTACCAGGCTAGGACCTTCTTTAGAGGAAACACTAAGGTTTTATGACAAGTGTCTGATGGGATCAGCTTGAAGAGGAACATCTTCATTCATATGTTCATCAAATGTAGGTGGGATCAATGGATAATTTTCTCTTCTTTCTACAGTTGATGAAGTATCACCTGAATGTATATTTCCTGCATCAGATAAGTGAAATTGGTCAAATGATTTAGTAAAAGTGTCAATATCAAACAACTAATCAGAACCATTTGTAGATTTGGGAAACGAATGTTCCTTGAATTGAACATTTGTGGATTTATCAATAATGTTCAGTCTAGGATTGAACACTCTATAAGCCTTTGAGACGGAAGAATGACCTACAAAAATTCCTTCATCAAACACATTAAAATTTTCTGAAATGATCACGGGTGTTTAATATTGAGACTGGACAACTAAATGATTTGAAGAATCCAATGAATGGTTTCCTTTGAAATATCAGTTCATAAGGTGTCATGTTACTTTCTTTAACAATCAGAGTTTGATTTTGCACAAAGCATGATGTGTTAACTGCTTCTCGCCAGAAGGTGATAGGCAATTTAGCATCTGCTAGCATGGTTCTTGCTGCTTCAATCAGTGTTCTATTTTGCCTTTCAGGTAACCCATTTTGTTGAGGAGTTCTAGCCGCACTGAATTGATGAGCAATGCCTTTGGTTGCACAAAAGGAACTCATATTTTCATTTTTGAACTCTGTACCATTATCACTTCTTATTATTTTGACTTTGAGATCAAGTTGAGTTTCAATTTTAGTGATAAATTCTTGAATGATTTGGGATGCTTCATTTTTATGAAGTAGGAAGAACACCCATGTGAATCGAGAAAAGTCATCAGTGATCACTAAACAATATTTTTTCTTTCCCATACTCATTACATGAGTTGGTCCAAAGAGATCCATGTGAAGTAACTTCAATGGAGTATTGTTAGTGTTCACCAGCTTGGTTTTGTGAGACGATTCGTGTTGTTTTCTTTTGAGGCACGCTGAGCATTGATCAATAAAATTGAATTCTTTTTGAAGAAGACCAATTACATGGTTTCCTTTGAGTAACTTGCTCATATTTTTAAAGTTAGTGTGCCCCAAACGTCTATGCCAAAGTTGTGACTCATCGAATGATGCTTTAGACAAAAGACACGTTTCTTCCTTAGGTGATGCAGAACACAGGTTTAAGACACATGTATTATTCTTCCTCGGAGTCTTTAAGACAACCCATTCTTCAGGATCTGAAAACTAGGTTTCAGTATGTAGCAGTGAGTGTCTGTAAAGTGAGTGGAATATTTTTTGTCGCAGATCTGAGACACGCTTAGCAGATTGAAATTCAGTTGTTCACAGTAATTCACTCTGTCAGAGCTCAGCATCCCATTTGTCACAGATCTTCTCCTATAATCCTTCCACCTTTTGAATCTCCATCGAATGCCACAGTAGTCCCTTGGATGTACTTTAAATCATGAAGGAGGGAACACTCTCCAGTCATGTCTCGGAAGCATCCACTGTCTACATACCATAGGCTATTAGACCTGTGTGGATGAACCTACAAACAAAAAGAACTAATTACAATAAGGAACCCAAGCCATGATGGTCTTGGGTTTCTCATTCCTATTCATGTTAGTCACCTCCTGGTATTTTCCATTGAATGGTGATTTAGATGAAGGTGATTTGGGAGATTTTTGGTAATGAATTGGTTGAGTCATCTCATCTACATCTACTGAGGATTCAGATGAATAATGAAATCGTTGGTTTCTATTTCTTTGTAAAAATTTAGCCCGAGTTTCGTTATCAAAAGTTGGTTTTTGCTTCGGAAGGTCAAGTTTGTGTTTCATTGTGAGATGATTTCTTTGACCTTTCCTTAAATCCTTTGAGTTATTTCTGTCATTTGTTGATCTAGAAGTCCTAGATTGATTATTATGAAGATGATGTTTGACAGAATGCATTAGAGTAGATGTTTTTGAGATGGGCTTGTGTTGTGGAATTCTCAACCCCTTCTGATTGAAGTAACAATCAGATGTATTGTGATTGTTCATGTCGCAGATTGAACAATACTTGTTGAAATAGCAATTTTTGGTGGAGTGATTGTTCATATGACAGATAGAACAATATTGGTTGAAGAAGCATTTATATGTTTTGTGATTGAACATGTCACAAATATCACAATACATTTGTTTGTTTCTTGAATCAGATTTTTCTTTGAGTGACTCAACTGATACTTTCTTTTGATGAGTCATTTTCTTTTCTTTAGGTGATGAATCAGAATCAGCCCTTTTTGTAGATTGTTTCACAATACTACTCTTGTTTAGTTGTCTGGGTTGTTTCTGTTTCTTCAACCTACTTCTCACCTCTTCTCAAACTGGTCAACATGTTCTTTATTACTGCAGGATCGTTCAAGGGCTTGAACACAATTACAACACAACAACACAATGAGGAGATTAACTAAACGTTAATCAAACAGTGAACTAGGTAACCAAAGGTGATGCAGAAACACAAGTAAAGCAAGAGACAGAACAAGAGAGTATAGTTTTCAAGGTAGCAGTATATTGCTTTCTCAAGTTCTTTTACAAGTGTTCAAAGCATTACGAAAGATACAAGAACTTGGAATACTTATACTACAACCTACAGCCGGCTATACTATGAAAGCCAGCTGGATACAATTGACTAGACACTAACAAAATCAATTGTAGGATCAAAAGGCATATCTGCCTTTTGACCTTGTGACTATGACATGCCATAGCTCACATCCTTATACATTATAAAAAGGATAAAGTACATAAAGTGGAAAGTTTCAGACTCAAGACCTCAATGTACAGTTACCAAAAGCATGGACCTTTTCACCAACTCTTGTAAGTTGGTGACTTATCAGAGACGCAGCGGAAAAGGTGCTTTATGGAACAGTACATCAGATAAAGCATGTGTACTAAAAGTCTTCGGAAGAAATCTGTCTTCATAGGTTGAAGCTTCGAAGACTTTGTCTCTTCAAGCTTCGGAAGACTTCATGTTAGGCTTCGGAAGATATTGGTCTTGGCTTCGGAAGATATTACACTTAGAGTATTTTCTAATGCTTTGTGTAATTCTTCCGAAGCATTCTTCACTTCAGTACTTAGTGCATGTTGCTGAAACACTTAGGCAGTTTTGGGTTGCATCAGACTTCAGGAATCCTTACAAACTCCCCCTAGGCTGATGCTACCAAAACACCTAAAGATCTTTAAATGTTTGTAGTCTTCAGAATAATCAATACCATCCCTTTCTTCATTTGATGGTCAGGATCATCAAGACTCTCATAGTATCTTCTCATTTCAAAGAGATCATGCAGAGGTAAGTTGATTATGTCTTGCCATGAGTAGACATTTTCAACACCTTGATCTCTGATAACATTCCATCTTTCTGGATTGGTAGAGTAAGTCCAGGATAAGATGGGTGTCTCGTTGCTAGAGGAGCCACTTGCATAGGAGTTGATTGGGCTGCCTCATCATGCACTTCCTCAGGTTGATCTGATTCACCCTGGGGTTAGAGGTAGATGACTTTGGCTTCTTCTTTTTAGTCTTTGGTTTAGAGGCCATTTTCTTCTTCCTCTTTAATGTCTTTAACTGAGAAGACTGGTCTGCAGCACCATGTTGATCATCAGTGTCTTTCTCAGTTGGGTGTTCCTCCCTCACAGGTTCAGAAGGAGAGGGAGTTTGACCCTGTCTTGGATCAGAAGATGAAGTTTGCTGAGGCTCAGCTGGAGGTTCTGGTTCAGGTGTCTCTGGTTGTTCAAACTTGACCTCCACTTCAGGTGGGACTTGACTTGGAAGAGAGTGCAAATCAATGAGTTCACCCCTTTTAATCTTCTGCTTGATTACCCTTATATGCTCATCCATTGTAGATAGAGACATGGGACCAAGTCTCCTTCCGAGAATCCATATGACTTCAAGAAGCTCATCATTCTTTGTCTGTCAGCAGACTTCTTTGCATTCTTTTGAATGATGGCTCTTGACTTTGCAGCTTCTTCCCTTAGCTTCCTTTTGGTTGTTTTTCTTTCTTTGACTAACTCAAGCTCAAGTTGCTTTAAGTACTCGAACTCAATGAAGTCATAGGACAAGGGAAGAAGTGTATTTGCCTGATAGAAGCCTGTGGCACTCAGGTAGTTTCATTTTGATTCTATCCTCTTCTTTATCTACCTGAGGTTCTTGTGGAGCCACATCTTCCTGTGCAGGACTTTCTTGAACTGGAGAGAGAGTGGGAGTATGCTTGTGAAGTCTTTTCTGTCTCCTCTCCTCTTTGAATTGGAGAAGTAACCTTGCATCCTCTTTCTCCTTTATCTCTCTTGACACTTCCATGTCAGCCAGTTCATTCAACTCTTCTAAGGGGAGGGAGATGATTTCATCAACATCATAGTTCCTGGTCTGTAAATAATTAATCCTGACTGCCCTTTGTTCATCATTTTGAGTATTTGGTCTGGGGGCAGCCCTGATTGCAGCTTGCATGAATTTTGATGACCCAAAGAACTTTCTCCCCTTAGCCTCCTTTTCCTCTCTCTCTCTTCCTCCTCAATTTCCTCAGGAGTCATTATCCTTTTCCCTTTGTCACCACAACCTTTGTGACTCAGGGTGGATTGAGGCTTGGCCTTCATTGCTTGGTGTAGCTTCCATGCTCTGGCCAGAGAGAGGCTGAGAGACACCTTCACCAGCAGGTGTCTCAGATGGAGTTTGGACCTCTGCAGCAGTTGTTGATGGTGAGACAGGGTCTCAGGTTCTGCCACTGGGCCTTCAGCCAAGGTTTCCCCTATGAAACTAATCTTAGGGTCCACCTCAGCATCCAGTTGACCGATGACATTGCCTGATTGCCTAAGTCTCCTTCTTAGAGAGAACTCTGCAAGGATCCTGTCTTGGATTCTTTGAGCCAGCCTGTCAGCTTGTCTAGATTTGCTTGGATTGACAAGTGCATGTTGACCAAATCCAGTCCTTCATAGAAGCTCAGGCTTTGGAACTGAAAGACTTCTTGTTGACCTTGAACTCTGTGAAGTATGAGGGCTCTTCTGTCATCATCATACCTCCATCTGATAATGTAGTTGCCAGTTCCATGTGGTGGAGATGAGACAGCCCTTGGTATACCTTCCTCAAAGAGACTCCTGATGAGAGAGTCTATAGAGTCCACATTAATGTGAACTTGAGGAAGTTGCTGAGAATGCACAACAGCAAGTGAGGATGGTGAGTCCTCTATGTCCATTCTCTTTGAAGAACTCCCAGGTTCTGTGGTTGTGATAACTTTCTCCCCCTTTTGGTAGCATCACCCACTTGCATAGGTGAGCTGGAGGATAAATCAGTCACTTCCACAGGTTCTTGTGTTCCTGGTTGAGCTCTCCTTAAAGGTCTCTCAGCTAGTTTTTCCTGCAGATATGAAATCTGGAGTTGCTGATCATTGACCCTGTTTTGCAGGGTAGTCACCTGAGATTCCAAGTGACTAACCTTAGAGACTAGATAGGTGCATGTTTGTGACAATTGTTGTACCTTTAGTCTCAAATTCCCCTCATCTTCATCAGAAGAATCACTGGGGGATGAGAGGATTGGACCAAAGTCCCTTCTCTCACCACCAGCTTGAGTTTCTTGGCTGCTGGTTTTCCTCTGCTCACTGGCAACCTCAGTTAAGATGCCAATGGGCTGAGTTGCCATGGTTGAGGTCTTAATGATGTAATCACTTTCAAAAGTGAGAGCCTCTTCCATATGGACATCCTGAACAGGTTCAGATGTGTCCACCTCAGTAATAGGTGACTGATGAGGGATAGACTGAGGAGAGTCAGAGGTACTCATCTCTCTTTGAGTAGGGGAGGAGAGAGAGACTCATGGTACTCACTGAATCCTAAGTCTTCATCAGTGTAAAAGGATAGGTTGGGAATTGGTTGGTTTAGATCCAAAGGCTGGGGATGGTAGCTGCCCCTGAAGGTTGTTCACTTGAGTGTTGAGACTCAGAGTGAAGGCTTACAGTTGTTGGGCTAATGAGCTCATCAGGTTGAGCTTGAGGAACCTCAGCCCTGATAGGTAAAGTAATGGGAGTGGTTTGCTCCTCAGGAGAAGTGGGAGCTCTGGAGTCCACTTCTTCCTGTAAGGTTGAGTATTTGGGGGCCTGCACAGACTCAATAGCCTGAGCAGGGGTTCGTTGGGATTTTCTTTTGTAGGTGATGAATATTGGAGGTTGTGAAGAGGGTAGGAGAGCAGTAGGTGTGGGTTCAACACTAGCTTGGACTGCTATGTTGTCACCTTGAGCAATGAGCTCTAACATTTTTGGGACTAGGGCTGTTTCTACCCCTGAGAAGCCTACAGTTGGCTTCTTCATAATTTTAAAGATGCCGGGCTTCATCTGTCCCAGTTTAAGAATATTGCCTGTTTCCCTCAACTGTGAGCCCAGTTCACAGTTAGAATGTGTTGAACATATCTAGGAAACATGTAATATTCTAAGGAGTCTAAGTTTGCAAGTAAATTAGTATAAACAATTGTGAATACCTGAACTTGACCCCCTGAACCATCCCATGAACTATAAAGGAGAGATCCTCAGGAATCTGGTCCCATCCACCATGCTTGTTTGATAAGCTGTGGATAACCACATGGAGCAGGTATTTCCACTGGGATGAGACCTTCCCTTTCCTGAAGGTCTTTACAGAGAAATCTCCTTCATAGCCCATCTGCTCGAAGGAATGATTAACCGCTTCTTTTGGAAAGAACACTTCACCTGCTTCATCATCCAGCTGAAGATGTCGGTTGATGATGGCCGGAGTGATGAAAATTGTTCTCCCCTGCACTGTGGCAGACAGTGCCTTCTCCCCATCCATAATGACCTCTTGGCAGGTCTTCCAGAATTCAAGCAAATGATCCTCATATAGAGGAGGATCAATGGTTAGGGAGGTGAAGTAGTGAGACAAAGACAAGAAACGGCAAACCTCTGAGAAATGAGGATCTTTGTCAGAGCATAACAGAGCAACCTGATTGTGTTGTCTGTGTAGCTGCATGGCAAAGTGAGGATCATTTCTGTGTGTAAGGTCAGCCATTGTGAGGTAGCTCAGAGATGAAGAGAAAAGAATGGGAAGTAAATTTCAGAGAGAAAGCTTTGGGTTTTAGGTATGGAAGAAAAGCAGATGATAGAAGAGGGGGGAAACCGTTGGGTTTATATGAGAGAGAAGGATTTCAGATAAAGTTTAATGAAAGAGGATAAACTTTGAAATCCGTATGTCGGTCCCACCTCTGAAAAAGTAGTTTCCTTTTGCTCAAAAAGTAGTTTTCTTGGAATTCGAAAAGCTTCCGAAAGTAATTTGTCTTCGGAAGTTTGATTGAAAAAGCTTCCGAAGCTAAAGTGACTTCGGAAGAATTTTCCTGAGAGTCTTAAAGATTTATGCTTCGGAAGAGAAATAAACTTTTGGATGCTTTGTATAAGAATGAACAAAGCTTCCGAAAGTAATTTTTGCTTCGGAAGGAAAGTCCTTAAAAATGAATAAGTGTCTAAGTTGAGAATTTTAAGCTTCGGAAGATAAAGTTTGACTTCTTCCGAAGGTAAAATTTCTTAGACAGTCATTTATTTTGAAGACATATTTTTCTTCCGAAGGTAAAATGTTATCTTCCGAAGTGTCAGAAAATTTTCAAGAATCCAAGGAAAGTCTTCAAAAAGAGTTTTTCATTCAAAGAAAACATGAGCTTATGAAAGTGATGAACTAGACAACTTAGGACACACATATTTTAAGAAGAAATAATTAGAATTAGTTTTTTAAAAATCTACTCAAAGTTAATCATCCCAATAGCTGATATCAGATATTTAAATCTCTGTTCATCAAAAGCTTTTGTGAACAGATCAGCATATTGTTCATCTGTGTGAACTTTGACTAGTTTAATTAACCCCTTTTCATAGTTATCTCTTATTAAATGATACCTGATGTTGATGTGTTTGGTCCTTGAGTGCTGCACAGGGTTCTCAGTGATAGAGATAGCACTGTTGTTGTCTATGTGGATAGGAGTCTCTTTGAAGTTAAATCCGTAGTCTAGCATCTGATTTTGAATCCAAAGCACTTGAGCACAGCAGCTTGCAGCAGCAATGTATTCAGCCTCAGCAGTTGATGCAGACACACAGGTTTGTTTCTTGCATTGCCATGAGACAACCCTTCCACCAAGGATTGACATCCCCCAGATGTAGACTTTGCAGTCATGTTGCAACCACCATAATCACTGTCTGTATAGGCATACAGATTGAAATTAGAATTCTTTGGATACCATAAACCAAGTGTTGAAGCACCTTTGAGGTATCTTAAAATCCTTTTCACAGTGATTAAGTGAGACATCTTAGGATTAGCTTGATATCTTGCACAAATACATGTAGCAAACATGATATCAGGCCTGCTAGCTGTAAGATACATAAGAGACCCAATCATAGCCCTGTATAAGTGCTCATCTACACACTCCCCCTCAAGATCTGGACCAAGAGAGTGGTTTCTGGCTATGGGTGTCTTAGCAGTCTTACAATCAGTCATGTTGAACCTCTTGAGTATATCTTGAATATACTTTGACTGACTTATGAAAATGCCATCTTCAACCTGCTTCACTTGAATTCCCAGAAAGAAATTAAGTTCTCCCATTGAACTCATTTCAAATCTATCTTTCATCAGCTTTTCAAAGTCTTTGCAGAGCCTTGAATTGGTTGAGCCAAAGATGATGTCATCCACATATACTTGAACTAGCAGAATGTCGTTTCCTTGTCCTTTGATGAAGAGAGTTCCATCTATAGTACCTCTCCTGTAACCATGTTTACAGAGATACTCAGACAGTGTCTCATACCACTTCCTGGGTGCCTGATGCAGCCCATAGAGAGCTTTGTCAAGCTTGCAGACATAATCAGGATGATCAGGATCTACAAAACCAGGTGGTTGTTTGACATAAACCTCCTCATCAATCACTCCATATAAGAAGCACACTTTACATCAAGTTGGTAGACCTTGAAGTTCTTGGATGCAGCAAATGCCAGGAATATCCTAACAGCTTCTAGTCTAGCTACAGGAGCAAAGACATCAGTGTAGTCAATCCCTTCTTCTGTGTGTATCCTTGAACAACTAGTCTAGCCTTGTTCTTGATGATGATTCCTCTATCATCCTTTTTATTCCTAAAAACCCATTTGGTTCCAATGGTAGTCTTCCCATGAGGAAGAGGACAAAGGTTCCAAACTTTCTGTCTTTTGAATTGAAGCAGCTCTTGTTGCATAGCTTCAACCCAACTTCCATCCTTTAGAGCCTCCTCAACTTTCTTTGGCTCTAACTGGGATAGAAAACAAGAGTGAAGACAAACATTTGCTTCATGGGTTTGCCCTCTTGTCTTTACCCCGGAGATAACATCTCCAATGATGTTTGTAGTAGGATGAGACTTGTGGATCCTTAGCTGAGGGATCACAGCAAGTTGCTGAGATAGATCCAAATTGAGAAATTTAGATCTGGTCTTGAAGATTGATCCTCCACATTATCACACTTATCAAGATTAACTTGATCCAATGAGTGTGTGACATCATTGATGTTATCATCTATGGTATGGTTATTAGCATCAAGAGATTCTTGATCACTTTCACCATCACCATTGTTATCTTCTGCAATTGAGATGTCTTTATCTGGTTGAGAGGCCTCTGAACTGGAATTTGAAGGCATGCCAGATGTATCAGCTGGATTTGTCATTGTTGTGCTGATAGAAACCTCATTTGCTGAAGTAGTTCCAACTGGAGCTGAAGGTCTTCCAAGCTCAAATCTTGGATCAGGATCACCTGTATTTAAATTTTCTGCAGATCCTGAAACATGCTCACAAGATTTATTAAAACAGTTGGTAACTAAATCAAGATCAAATAGCCAATCCGGACCAGAACCAGCCACACTGGGAGTGTGCTCATTGAAAGTCACATTGGCTGACTCCTCAATGATTCTAGTTCTGAGATTGTATACTCTATAAGCTTTAGCTTGAGAAGAGTATCCAATGAAGTGTCCATCGTCTGATTTCTCAGCAAACTTGGCAACTTGATCTTTGGTATTCAAGATGGTGCAGGGACATCCAAATGACCTGAGAAAACCAATGAAAGGTTTCCTCTTGTGCCAAAGTTCATAAGAGTCTTACCATGTGTCTTAACTACTAAGACTCTGTTTTGCACATAGCAGGCAGTATTAACTGCCTCTGCCCAGAAGGTGATAGGCAGTTTAGAGTCAGACAACATAGTTCTTGCAGCTTCAATAAGTGTCCTGTTTCTCCTCTCAGCAACTCCGTTTTGCTGAGGAGTCCTGGGAGCACTGTATTGTCTTGTAATACCCTTTTCATCACAAAATGTATCAAGGATTTGGTTTTTGAATTCAGTTCCTTGATCACATCTTATGGTTTTGACCTTGTGATCACATTGATTCTCAATCTTTAAGATGAATTCTTTAGAATCTCAGGAGTCTCATCTTTAGTTCTAAGAAAGAAAACCCAAGTGAATCTTGTAAAATCATCTGTGATCACTAGACAGTATAAGGTCCTTCCTAAACTCATTACACTGGTGGGGCCAAAGAGATCCATATGTAATAAGTGTAGGGGAGTAGTGATGGAGTTCCTTTCCTTAGGCTTGTGAGATACCTTGTGTTGCTTCCCTTTCAGGCATGCAACACAATGATCATCACTTGTAAACTCTTTCTTTGGCATTCCAGTTACCAGATCATGTTTGATTAATTTATTCATATTCTTAAAGTTTACATGGCACATTCTTTTATGCCATAGGAAAGACTCATCACTATTTGCTTTAGATAGAAAGCATGAAACTTCTCCAGAGGGAGATGTTTCTTGCAAATCCATCTTGTACATGTTCCCTTTCCTGGGGGCTCTGAGCAGAATATGCTCATGAGGAATGACCACTCCAGGTTTGAGAACAATGCACTCATGCTCAGTGAAGAGCATGTTATGACTCTGATCACAAAATTGAGATACACTCAGAAGATTGTACCCAAGCTCCTTAACAAAGTTTACCTTCTCAATGCTGAGCTTACCATTTGTGACCTTGCCCCTTCCATAAATGTAACCACCTTCATTTCCTCCAAAAGCAACTGGTCCTCCATCAATTCTCTCAAAATTATGAAGTAAAGACCTATCGCCTGTCATGTGCCTGGAACAGCCACTGTCAATTATCCAGACATTCTTGTTTGTCTTGAGCTGTTCCTGCACAAAGAAAATGATTAGTTACATTTGGAAACCCAAGCCTTACTTGTCTTGGTTCAGTAAGTGTAATAGAAGGTAATGCAACAGTAATAGATCCTATGGTTGTACAGAGGGGATCTTCGGCTGTTGTTGATGGAGAAACCTCAGTCATTTGGTCTTTCTTAGACTTCCACACCACCTTTGGAGTCTTGGACTTGACCTTCAAAACCTTAGAAGCTTTTGGAGCTTCACAAGTTTTAATGACTGATACTTCGGAAGAATCTACAGTCACTGCAGTAGACTTTAGTACTTCGGAAGAACTCCTTTCTTCCGAGACCAACTTTGCTTCCGAAGGTAATTTTCCATTTACCTTCTTCTTTGATTTGGAGCTTCCGAAGGAAACAGACTTTCCTTCCGAAGCTTGAGACTTCTTGAGATTCTTTGAAGTCTTTGTATTGGTCATGTGGATAGTACTTTTAGGATTGTATGGACAATCCTTGGCAATATGAGAAGTACTTTCACACATACACACAGCATTTTCTTTTTCTTCAAAGAAATCTCCTTTTGAGAGCAAGACTGGCCTTGGTCACATCCCTTTTTCACCTTCATCTTGGTAGATTCAGATACAGTTCCCTTGGGCTGTGAACTGTTCTTGGAATTTGATGGTCCAGGCTGTGCAGCAGTGGTACACAGCAGCTCAGTCTTCTTCTTTGTACTGAGATGATTTGAACATGAACCAGAACTCTTGGATAAGAGGCTTTGGTGGATGTCTTCAGTCCTTATTGCTTTGAAACCTGCAGATGAACACACTTGTTTCTGCTTAGCATCAAAGGTAGCCTTGATTTCTTGAGCCTTCTTTGCTTTCCTTTTGCTCTTCCTGATCAAGTTCTTTCTCTTGGACTTGGTCATCACAGTTAATTTCTTCTCCTCAGAAGGATAGTGGCCCTTGGAGGAATCCTCTTCTTCACTCTTCTCAGAGGGATTCCTCACTATCACTTCTTCATCATCCTCACTTACTGGATCTATGAGAGGAAGCTCATCTTCACAAGTTCCACACCTAGGAGATCTTACAGACAGATTGTGTGTGGAGGAGCTATCTCATTTGATCCCAGTCCCTGTCTATTTTGATAACAAACCTTATTGTGTAGGGATGAGGATATCATGTTCTTGAAGGTCTCTTCTTCAAGAACACTTTTCTCTGCCAGGGCTTTGCTGATCACAAGCTCAGCCTGGCACTTAGTCACTTAGTGATGAGATCTTGGATCTGAGTTCTAAAATCTGTATGTTCATGTTTTAGTACTGAAATAGTTTTCTCCAAGTCTTCTATCTTTAACTTGTAATCATTTTCAGACTTTCTAAAGTCAGATTTTAATATGTTTAATGACTCAAGATCAGATCTCATCTCTAGTTGTAGGACCTGTATCTATTTACTTTAGCAATGCATTCAGGGGAGCAAAGATGTTCTAATACCTTGGCTTCATCATGATCAGCCATCAATGCTTGGTTTGGAGAAGCATCCTCCACCTGAAAACTCCAGTCAAATCCTCCTCTTCAACAGCAACCGCAGCATGTTGCTTTGTCTTCTCAGCCTGAGGGGTATTGTTGGTGAAGTTTGGTCTGAGTTGTGTTTGACCCCCATTTGCTCTGGGTGCCTTACACTCCCTGGCGAAGTGACCCATAAGGTTACAATTGTAACACTTAACTTTGCTTTTATCCAGCCCAAACTTACCACTGGTAGCATTGCTTGGAAATTTTCTTCCTGTCCTCTTGTAGAACTTCTTGGCTCTGTGAGTGAGAAAGCCATCTGCTGAACTATCTCCATGTATTCCAGGTCATCTGGATGGATACAGTCTAGATCTTCAAGAGTGAAGAGATAATTTCCACAGCTTTCATCTGCAGACACAAAGGCTTGAGAAGAACTTGTCTCTTGGAATGGGCTTCCTTGAGTAAAGTTCTCCCTTGGTGTCTCCGGGAAGGTGATGAAAGGACCCTTTTGTGAGTTGTCAGGGTAGCATAGGATGATGTTGGGGTTCTATGCTGTCCCTTTCAACCACATGAAGGGCTGAACCCATTTGATTGTTAGAGTTGCCAGATGAACCTTGTAAGTTCATTTCCATCTGGTATCCACTGAGAATCCCATATAACTCTGTCAGAGTAAGAGTTTTAAGGTTCTCAGTCCTCTTGATTACCACACAATAGTGTGTCCATTGCCTAGGAAGTGAGGACATGAACTTCCTTACAATGTCTCTGTTCTCAAGAGGAACTCCTCCATCCACAAGGGTATCCACAATCTCAACATACCTGAAGTATTGTTGGGTCATGGTTTCACCTGTTTTAAAGGTGAAATTTTCAAACTGCTGCTTCAGAAGATCTTTCTTGTTCTCCTTGGCTTCAGAGGAGCCTTCATACATCAGCTTCAGTGCATCCCACAGCTGTTTAGCTGTTTTGCACTTCTTAAAACCTCTGTACACAGAGTTTGGGATAGCAGTCTGAAGAGCAGTCATGGCCTTCCTGTCAATCTCTACTCTTTTCCTATCTTCATCTGAGTAGTTGGCCACATCTTTAGGAATCATACCAGCACCGGTAGCAGAGGGGGTGCTAGGTATGAAAGGTCCATATTCAACAGATTCCCACATTCTTGAGTCAAGAGACCTGATGAAGCCTTCCATCCTCATGCACCAGGTGTCGAAGTCATCAAGAGTGATCAATGGGGATTTGTTCATGGTTCCAGTCTCCATATCAGTCTTTGAGATGGAAGCCATTTGAAAAAGTTTAGTTTTTGTGTGTGTGAGGGATCTTAAGATGGTTAGATCTTATATCACGAGCCTGAATGCTCTGATACCAATTGCAGGATCGTTCAAGGGCTTGAACACAATTACAACACAACAACACAATGAGGAGATTAACTAAACGTTAATCAAACAGTGAACTAGGTAACCAAAGGTGATGCAGAGAACACAAGTAAAGCAAGAGACAGAACAAGAGAGTATAGTTTTCAAGGGAGCAGTATATTGCTTTCTCAAGTTCTTTTACAAGTGTTACAAAGCATTACCGAAAGATACAAGAACTTGGAATACTTATACTACAACCTACAGCCGGCTATACTATGAAAGCCAGCTGGATACAATTGACTAGACACTAACAAAATCAATTGTAGGATCAAAAGGCATATCTGCCTTTTGACCTTGTGACTATGACATGCCATAGCTCACATCCTTATACATTATAAAAAGGATAAAGTACATAAAGTGGAAAGTTTCAGACTCAAGACCTCAATGTACAGTTACCAAAAGCATGGACCTTTTCACCAACTCTTGTAAGTTGGTGACTTATCAGAGACGCAGCGGAAAAGGTGCTTTATGGAACAGTACATCAGATAAAGCATGTGTACTAAAAGTCTTCGGAAGAAATCTGTCTTCATAGGTTGAAGCTTCGGAAGACTTTGTCTCTTCAAGCTTCGGAAGACTTCATGTTAGGCTTCGGAAGATATTGGTCTTGGCTTCGGAGATATTACACTTAGAGTATTTTCTAATGCTTTGTGTAATTCTTCCGAAGCATTCTTCACTTCAGTACTTAGTGCATGTTGCTGAAACACTTAGGCAGTTTTGGGTTGCATCAGACTTCAGGAATCCTTACAATTACCAGATCTCAAACCCAACTCCTGCCATTAAGTTGGATGAGTGTGGTCTGATGAATTTGTGGGTGCTGAACTCAGTTTTACAGTTGTTTCTTTTTTAGGAACCTTTCTTCTGATTTGCTTGAATTTTGTGGGATACAACTCAAGATCAGAACACTCTCGTAAGTGGGTTTCACCTCTTTTGACATATTTATTTTTTCGCATGTACAATTGCTTTTACAGGGCTTGAATGGTGTGTTTGACAATCACTGTCTTGTCAAACCGCTTTGATTTTATTGGGTGTCCTAACTTGATTTTGTCCTCATTAGTTTCAAATAAAACATCAGCTTCGTTTCGATGTTGTCATTTGTTTCACTTCTGATTTAGGTTCCAAATTTTAAGTTGTTCAATTGTTTTAGAGGTGGACAAAGTCAGGCATGAACTTGTAATTTCATTGTATGGTGGAGGACATGAATTGTACCCTATCCCTAGACATGTCTTTGGATCCTTTTGTGAATCCAGCATTTCTTGAAGCTTGACTGAAGACATTTGAAATTTTCAAGTTTCACTTCAGTCATTGATTGTTGAGCTTTAGCTTGAGCTAACTTTTCAGTAAGTAGCTCTTTCAGCTGCAGATTGTATTTCTCACCATGCAATTTTTCTATGTCAGAATGAGAGATTTGATTTTAATTCAAAACTTTTTAGTTCTCTCTTCATCAATTCTGACTTCATCATTTCTTCTTTAATTTTATGTGCCAGTTATGATTATGTTCTGTGTACTCTTGTAATTCATTTATGCATTTCTTACTACAAAGGTTAGTTTTTACCTCAGTATGCATTGCAGATGGTCCATCATTGATATGAGCCATGAGAGCATGATTCTGGAATTGAGGCTTGACTTCCTCAGCATACACACTCCAGTCACATATCCCATCTTGTTTGATCACAAGGGCATTGGCAGAAGGCTGACTGCTTGCATGGGCTTGATTTGTCAGCTGTGGTTGATTCTGGTATGTTTGTTGATGATGAGAATCATGGTACTGCTGTTGATGATTGTTTGAGTGATAGCTTGAATTGGGCTGTGAGGATGAATGACCAGGAGAGTTCCTTGAATGGTTGGCTCTTTTAGGAGCATTGCACTCTCTTGAGAAATGACCAATCATTCCATAGTTGAAGCATTTTACCTTGGATTTGTCATATCCAAGCTTTGTGTTCTCATTCAGGCTCAATTTTCTTCCTTTTATGAAGAATTTCTTTTGCTCTCATGGGAATCATTGCCATTTGCCACTGTAGATCCATCTCCTCAACATCATCAGGATCTAATTCTTCTAAATCTTCCTATATTAAAGGGCAGAAGTAAGTCTTCCCCCAAGATATGCTTCAAAACTTGCAACAAAGGCATTGTAGGTTGCCTTTTGCTCTTCTGATTTTAAGTCTTCTAGAGAGATTGGAGGTGCTGTGGAGACTTTTGGTGCTTGTGCTGAAGTTGAATGGTGATTGAATGATGGAGATGCAATGAACCCAATATTGTTCATTTGATCTCTGGATGAGATGAAGTCATATTCCTCTGTGATGAAAGCATTTTCAACAGAATGTGATTCTGAAGGAAATTTGTCGGCTTCAATCACTCTTGGCCCACTCAGATTTCTACTTCGTTCATCAAGTTCCAAAGCTTCAATCTTGGCTATCATAATGTCTAGAGCAGTACTCTCAAGATCAAGAGTATTTTCAACATTGTGACATTTTGCTTCCAGCTTTTAGGTAGACTATGGAGCATTTTCTTGTTGAGTTCTTAATGTTGTATGAAACACCATAATTTCCAAGTCATTGACCAACTGTACAAATCTGTGCAGTTTTTTTGATATGGATTCTCCTTTGGTGTGATGGAAGGTTTCATACTGATTGACTAGTTTGTCTTCGTTAATTTCAGCAACTTCACTGCTACCTTCACACATACTTTTGAGAGCATCCCAAACAGCTTTAGCAGTTCCATATTTTTCCAATCTTTTCAGCATATCCATTTTGATTTTCTTATAGTCATCTTCATCCAGAGTTAAGTCTTCATTGGTATTCTAGCAGTCTTGTATAGTGCAACTTGAGCTGTTGATAAAGTAACAGGAATATGTGGACCCTTACATATTGAGATCCAAAAGTTAGGATCTACACATGTGATATAATTTCTAAACCATATTCTCCATTGTTTAAACTCGGATTTGTGTTTAAGCATGTTGATTTGTGTAAGTATAGATTTAGTTGATTTTATGATTGATTATGTTTGATGAGTCCAACTTGTTCAAGCAGTTCTGTTGAGGTTCAAAATGAGTGTTCTTGCTGTTTGACAGGAGTATTGTTTCTTGCTGTTTGCTAAGTAAAGATGATGATATCTACTACTAGCAACTTGATTATCAGATCAATCGACTTCTATTCAGTCTATGCGCAGATCTAAAAGAGAATCGAGAGCCAAAGCTCTGATACCAATTGACTGGGTTTTAGTAAGAGTGATATTCTTACTGAGAATCGAACATGATAATCAAGTCAACGATTGAGTGGCGGAAACAAACAATCGAAGAACAATCAAGCAAGAAAATTACTCATAAAATTTGTTTGTATTGATATGTGAATGTTGACAATTACAGATAATAATTACAATAAAATCCTCTATATATCAATCGTCACCTTAGTACGAGGTAAAATATTATATTTATAGACAAGACAAGATGCCTTTACAAAATGACTAAACTACCCTGACCTATTACATGAGAAACTAGTCTAAGTCTTGATCCGCATCTCTGCTTGTTCATCTCCATTGACAAATGCGGATGAGATAATCTTGATCCGCATTTCCACTTGATCATCAGCATTAGTAAGTTGGTCATCCGCATTGGTTAATACAGATGAACAAATACTTGTGCGCATTTGGTTGGTCGTCCGCATTTGTCAACGCGGATGATCAAAGTCTTGTCCGCATCTTCTTTTGTTCTTCCGCATTAGTCAATGCAGAAGAGTAACTTGTTCAGCATAAGTATTGTGTCTACCGCATTAGTTAATGCGGAAGAGTAAACACTTGTCCACATCAGATTTTTGTCTTCCGCATTGACTAATGCGGAAGATAACACTTGTTATTTTTCTTGCATATCTTCATCCGGATTGCATCTTGGACTTATGGGATTCCAGCTGAACAATCATCAATTCACCCATTGAGTTGGCATGTATGATTCTTTCAGGGTGCAACAGCTTCTTGCAATCCCTGCTCATGTGGCCTTCCACACCACAAGAATAACACCTCCTCACACTGCAGTTCTTCGCCAGATGTCCAGTTCTTCCACAACAGAAACATATATTTGTCCCCAATCAACATTCCCCGGGGTGTTCTTGTCCACACTTGACACACCTTCTCGACCCCACACCGGATATGACCACAGCTGGTCATCCACCCGTGCACCTTTGTTACTTGGTGCGGCTCCGCCACGTCCAAATCTCTTCGCGAGCCAATTCCGATCACCCCCTCCTTTCTTGCTAGCTTTTGTCACCACCACAGTTCTTTCATCCCATAATCTCCACGCCAAATCAACCGCCGACCTAAACGTGCTCGGTCGGGTAGCGATCATGTGCCTGTGGACATCTGTCGGCGACATGTACCTCTTAATCTTTCATCACAGAGGCATCACATGATCCGGAACCAGTAGTGCCATTTGGTTGAATTTAGTGGTGTATTGTTGATGTGTCATGGTTCCCGCCTCCAGCTACAGGAATTCCTTTTCCACATTATCCATTTCCCTATGAGGACAGAATTCCTCAATCACCAATTTCTTTAGCTCTGACCACCTAATCATTCTATTGCCCAACTACCCTCGGCTTGGACATAGCCGAGTCGACAAACGAGTGGAGAGAAAATTTCACATTTTGGTCTTCTCGGCACTCGCTTATATTCAGAACATCTTCTATTTCACTCACCCATTGGTGAGCAGCAGCAATGTCCTTACCACTAAAAGTAGGGGGCTTACACCTGTGAAATGTCCCGTAGTTATAGCCTTCTGCCTCCTCCGACATAGCCTCTTCTTCTTCCTCTTCCTCTTCGTCATTGGATAAAACCGTCTCCATCTCGGGTTGTCTCCTTTCGGTCGTAGGTCTACTCCTTTCCTTCCTCTACCCCTCCTGTATAGCCTAATCACTTCAGTCACTATAGACACTAAGATCATCTACATGACCTGATGCACCTCCTCTACAACTAGCTCCTTCACTGAGGCCCTTAAGTTAGCACTCTCATCTCCGCCCTCCAGATGAGGGGTCTCGGGTTCTTCATGAACCATCTTTTCGGCTCTAGGCCTTCCACACGTAACCCGTGGTTCAACACCACAACCTCCACCATGTGATGCTTTAGATGACCTACCACCAGCCATTCTCTAACACACACACTGAAAGATTCAAACACCAACATGGTCATTCAAGGGAACATCTTATTTTATGTCAAGTATAGTAAGTCCCTAATTACAGTGGCCAGTTATGACTAGCCGCTTACTTTACTCTTCATACCCCAAACATTACCTATCCTAACTACATCAGCATCTAAATCTACCAGCAACACATATGCACATAACATGCACACGTAATACCGGTTAACATTAAATAAAACACCTCATGGTACGTAGCTACTCAGACTGGCATCCCTTCCCTTCCCGTCCCATTTTCAGCTTAAGTTTGGGTTTATTTTGAAAATTTACCCATTTCACTTAAACTTTGCTTCTGATATCAACTTGTAAGGCGCCATTCCCGGGATGCTTACAACCGATAAATCATTGCACATATAACTTATAATTTCATTAACTTGATAAAAACATTACAGCGAAAACATTTAAAATCAACATTTTCATTGCCTTACAAAAGCTTTTGCAAAATATATATTGTTATCAAATTACAAAATACATGTTGCATTTCAACACAAAAGCATTATAAATATGGATGCCATCCAAAAGAGCTGAGTAGATGCCCTGTGCCATCCTCAATAACTTTACTGCCAACTGGAAAATGCATAAAAAGTCAGAGTTGCTGAGTGAGTTCTAGTTTTATAATAAAACATAATTTACTTTCATTAAAACCATTCTTTACTTTTGCATGTGGTCACAATTCATACATACACATAGAAAATATCATTATTATTTTCATTTACTGATCATCACATACTTTCTTTAACTCTTTCCCTCTTTATCACATTCTTTATCACTATTTGGATTAGTGTCATCAGCTATCCCCAAACAAATGGGGTACTAGGCCGAAGTTCATAATTGACTTCCACAATACACATAGCCTGACACTAGCATTGGAGTAAGCGACAAAGATCCCAACTGTATACTACACCCCTAACATTATGCATAACTCGGGTAGTGGGCCGATGATCATAAATGACTTCCACACTGCACATAGCCTTGCACTAGCATCAAGGTGAGTGATCACTTATAAACCACTGTATACTACACCCCTAACATTATGCATAACTCGGGTACTGGGCCGAAGATCATAAATGACTTCCAAACCGCACAGAGCCTGGCACCAGCACCGAGGTGTGTATTCACTATAAACCATGTTCCATACTGTTGGTTAGTCACGAAGACTGGAACCCCTGCATGTTTCCTTAAGGGTTAGCTAAACCATACGCAATTGAGCTTACGTCATTTTAGAGCCGTGCACCTCTGTACATTTTGCTAGCAAGCCTTTCTGTACTTTCTCTTTCATTAATGCATGCATTCTATCATTATGTTCCTCTTTCATTATCTTCCACTTAACTTTACATAATACTTTATCATTTCTTTCACAACTATAACACGTATAGCCACGAGAAAGATAAACATACATAAGAGGAACATAAACATAATCACACAAAACATCGCCATACATGGCATCATCAAGGATTTCGACAAGTCGAGGGAATTGATTACAACGAAGTGTTTGTACTAGTGGCAAGAATGGAAGCAATTCGTATCTTCCTAGCCTATGCATGGTATATGAAAATTAAAGTCTATCAACTTGATGTGAAGAGTGCATTCCTTCATGGTGAAATCCGGGAGACAGTGTATGTAAGTCAACCCGAAGGATTTGAGGATCCTATCATCGGGAAAAAGTTTACAAACTAGACAAGGCTCTCTATGGGCTCCATCAAGCCCTAAGAGCATGGTATGAAAAACTCTTGACTCATCTTATGAAACACGGATTTCATAGAGGAGTGATTGACTGTACATTGTTCATCAAAGAAAAGAATGGTGACATATTGCTTGTTCAAATTTATGTTGATGACATCATCTTCGGTTCCAAAAATGAAGAACTATTTAACGAATTTCAAGCAGTTATGAAATCTGAGTTTGAGATGAGTTCCATGGGAAAGATGAAGTTCTTTCTGAGGTTACAGGTGGATCAGACACCTAAGGAAATTTTCCTACATCAGACCAAGTATGTAGGCTATATTCTCAGTCGGTTCGATATGGAGAATGCTTCGGCAGCTCGGACTCCACTTGCTACAAACCATGATGTCACACCCGACGAAAGTGGCGATCTGGTTGATGCCACCATGTAATGAGGAATGATCGGATCTCTCATATACCTCATCGCTTAACGATAGGATATCATGTACGCGACATGTCTATGCTCCAGATATCAGGCGAAACTAAAGGTCAACCATCTCATCGAAGTTAAAAGGATATTTCGTTATGTGAAGGGTACTTCAACACTCGGGTTGTGGTATCCTTATGATGATGATTTTGAGCTAGTGACTCAGATTACGGCGGTTGCAAAATGAACTACAAGTCAACATCAGTTGGATGTCAATTCATTGGGAGAAGATTAGTCACCTGGCAGTGTAAGAAGCAAACATTGGTTGCTCTGTCAACCTATGAAAGTAAATATGTTGCTACTGCAAGTTGTTATTCACAAATCATCTGGATTCAACAGCAAATGCGGGACTACGGTTTGCAATTCTCTAACACTCCTATTTATGTTGATAACTCTGCTGCTATAGCCGTAACTAAAAATCCGGTCCAACATCCTAATATGAAACACATAGGAATTAAATATCACTTTATACGTGATTGTTTTGAAAAGCATTTAATCGATGTGGTTATAATAAATACAGATTTTCAACGCGCCGATCTCTATACAAAATAAATTGTTTTGATAAACCAAGATTTTTATATCTCTTAGAGGTTAATGGCGTGAAAAGAAAAGTGATGTAATTTCAGAGGATGAAACTGTGTAGTCTGACATTTTTGTTTTTATTTTCTTTATCTTTTCTTCTTTTAATTTCTTGTTTTATAAAATTCAAGAACTCCATAAATTTTTCGGTTTTAGAATTATAGGGGAGAATAAGTTAAGTTAGTATTAAATTTAGTTTGTTTAATTTCAGTACATAAAAAAACAAGGCAGGAGAACAGTCTAGCAAATAGAAATGAGATCGTATCTGTGATGCTGATTCAATGTCTATGGAAAATGATAGTACCCAGGAAAAAAGAGTTTGGGACTTTAAAAGAATAAATCTATTTAAAATGCAAAATTCGAAGTGCAATTCTGAGAAATCTAAGCAACATAAAAGGAAAAATGATAGTAAAACTAGTTCCTATTAAGGTAACACAAAGAAAGTACCCCTAGAGGTTGCTAGATCATTAGATGATATGTCGGTAGATTCAACACAATAGATAAGTATACCTCGTTGGTGATTTCAAGCTCAAACTAAGTTCTTTAACAAGCTGTGGGTTATCATCTTATCCTTTGTTAACACAATCAACAAAGTTCCAATAAGGGGTGACGAGCAAAATAAACGCCACAAATGTGTGCGGATGACCATAAAATGAGCAAAGCACATGAATATGCAAAAAACAATCAAACTAATAACCTATGTTGTTGGTGAGATCTGTGCAAAAAGAATATAATTGCTCAAACAAGAATATAGGTTGTGTGCCTCTCTGCTGTGTGGTGGCACTGACATGAGGATAAGCATAACCTAAATATTCTAGAATTCTTTATTGTTTGCGCCTCTCTGCTATGCGGTGGCACTGACCTGAGGCTTAGCATCTCTTTGAAAGCTCTACAATAGTTTCTTCTTGAATACTACCGTAGACCGCTCAAAAATCTCCTAAGGAACATTGATTACCATAAAAGCGTGGGATCCACAAATGCTTGTTGAAATAATTAAACCTAACATATCACCAATCTATGTCAAAAGTCTGTGTATGGATTTAAGAGAACAAGTATACTGACAATCATCATGACTGCAACTCTTGAAAGTCAAAACAACTGTGTGCATCTTGTGGCACTGGTATGATTTTCTAGACTTGCTAATGACTCTCGATGAAAACAAGAATCTAGCATCAAAAGGTTTTGGTAACATGTCACGAATGATTTGATTTACCTGTATGATTCCATATTGACTTGTTTGAGTTATGGTCAAAATAACTTGAAGCTATCTCTTCAAGAAATAAATCTGTTAGATATCTATCTTAGGATTTCCACCTCACACAAATTAAAAAATATGTTTTAGTTTTGTCTTTTAGTTCTAGTTGTTTAATTTGTTTAATTTTTTGTCATTTTAGTTATTAAACTTCTGACTATGCATTAGAACTCGATCTGGGATTTATCACTAAAAAGGGTCACGTCTGAGGTGATAAAATGTTTGTACTGTTAAAAGGGTCACGTCTGAGGTGACAAAATGTTTTTTACTGTTAAAAGGATCACGTTTGAGGTGATCAAAAGTTCTCTAAGTTAAAATGGTCATGTCTGAGATGATTGAATGCTCGAAATGTTTTATCAATTGTTAAAAGGGGTAAGGGTCAAATGGTCATAAAGCCAAAATCATAAGTATGATCCATTCGCACCACTAGACCATGAGTATGGACCAGTCGTACGATTGGACCATATGTATGAGTCCAATCACATGACTAACCCACACGTATTGACCAGACATGCGATTGGACCATAAGCATATGTAAATTCACACTATTGGCACACAAGAAGACCAAACGCATGAATTGAGGTGACCGAATGAGACAGTCACACGACTGACACCTAGTCGCACCACTGAAATTGACTGGCTATGCCAGTCGCAGGACTGATCCTTAGTCGCACGAATCAAGAGTGCAACTAGGTTCAGCCACCCGACAGAAAGAAACCATGGTATAAATAGAGGGGGAGTCGGTCGCAGACTCCTATTAACCCCCAATCGCTCACTTTATCGCACAAAGTAATGCTACGCTGCTCGATTTTCGTGTGACTGTTCTAAACTACTGATTGTTGCAATCTAACGATTTCTAGTGTCTATCCAGGTAATGAGCGACGATTTTCAATCAAAAGTTCTATCAATTCGTGCCCTAATGATCGAATTTAAGCCCTAAACTGAACCGAGACTTAGTTTGCCTAAGAAACCTATAAAACTAAGTGTACTGTTCAAATTAAGGTCGTTAGGTGTTATGGACGGTCATTTGCGAGTCTAATGAGCCAAACTATGACGTCTGACATCAAGTTTTGCTCAAAATTTGAATTTCAATGGTAAAACAGTCTGTCATGCGATTAACACCCTGATGAACTTCAATCGCATGACTGAACCATGCGTATGAGTTCAGTCGCATGATTGGTGTAAACGAATGGGATAGCATACGACTATGCCTAGTCGCATGCTCAGTCGTACGTATAAGCTCATTCGCATGACTAGATCTTAGTCGCATAGTTCATTCGCATGACAGCACAAAAGATTTCAGGTCCAATGTATCAAATTGTTACTTATTGACACACTCTAATGTTATAATACAATGTGTAACAGATGGTAAGTTGTTGGACTATGAGCACGAAGCATAACATTTGTGCTCATCTGGATCTGACCTCGGGAACGCAGCTGATTTCTCTGGCATTATTACGTTCTTACGGAGATCGAGGATTTTCCGTGCTATATCAACTCCGTGCACTTCGTACGTTCAGTTCAGCAGGTTTTCGGGCAAAGCGTTGCCGTCGACAGGTCCTCGGAGCCCCACTGTATCAGGAGCTCCATTTTTGGTCAGGCTATAGAGATCACTGAGGATGATCTCAGGACAGTCTTGGAGTTTGGAGATGATGCTGACTACCCTACACGACTACACCCACTGACTGTACGAGGTTGTTTTCTGCCGGCTAAGTACTCGGGGGATATCGACGCAGGTGTGCTCAACAAGAGAAACCTGTGCCCCTAATTTAAGTACTTGCCAATGTGCTGCTGAAGAGCATTGCCTCAAGGAAGGGAGGCTTTGATGAGCTGTCGGATCAGATTCAAAACGCGTATGCGGCGTTGTTGCTGAACCATTGTTTAGCTTCTTGTTAGGATCAGTGATCTAAGTTTGATTAATTGAGTAGATTGCAGCGGAATTCGAACAATGAGTTAAACAATTAGCAAGAACACAATTGATATTCAATGTAAAAGTAAACAGTTACACAGAGAGTGAATTATGCAAAAGAAATATTTCATTTATATGCTTTCGTGGTGGCTCAATGTCACACGTTACAACTAGGTCAAAATTCCTTATATAGGGAATGTGACGTCTGCTAATATCACTTGATAGTGACATCTAACAGAATTATACAAACTACTGAAACTATGCAAACTACTGAGAATGTTCTCAACTACTGATTACATCTCAGAGAATGCTAAGTACAAAAACATAAAACTACTGAACTACAACTACTGAAACTATAACTACTGAAAAGTAAATTACAAGTACCGAAAGGAAATCATAACAACTACTGAAGTTAATAACTTCAGCTGTTGTGACAACTACTGATCACTTTGGTCTTCGGTCTTTGTCTTCAGTCTTTGTTCTTCAGACTTTTACTTTCAGACTTTGTGTTCAGCTAATAGCTTCAGACTTTGTCTTGAGTACTTTTCTTTCGGACTTTGTCTTTAGTACTTTACGTTCAGACTTTGTCTTCAGTACTTTACCTTCAGGCTTTGTAATCAGCTGATGTCTTTAACTGTTGTGATCTTCTTCAGTAGTTATAATATCTGTGGGACTTAGAGGTTTTTCTGATCAGGCTCATTGGTTCTTTTGGTCCAACAAACTCCCCCTGAACCAATGCAGCCAAAACCTCTAAACTTATTGATGATCCCACTTATTCTTGGCAGAAACACCCCTGATCGCTTCAGAGGTAATCATTTAAGCACAGGCCGGGAAAAGGTTTCTGATCTTTGATTGGCTAAGTATGGAAAGGAACTCTATCATGGGGAAACTGGACACTGAGTCTTATCCCAACCATGAAACCTAATTCCCATTAATGAGTCTGTAAGACTCACTAGCATAGGCCTCAAGGAGAACAACTTGTTCCTCCTTGGTGAGTTCTTTTGCTTCTCCCTCAAAGAAGAACTCTTGGCCATAATACTCAGACAGATATCTCACTGTTTTCCCATTCTTTAACTCGATAGTTGTGATCTCTCTGTATGCAATTCATCAGGGTGAGAGCCTTCAAGCAACAACTGGAGTTCACTCTTCTGAAGATCTTCAAGTCTTTTGTATAACAACCCATTCTTGATCATTTTGTTCTTAAGAATAGATTGAGGGGTTGTCTTGGAGTTGTGAGCTCTCTTGAATTCTTCAATGATTTCCCAGGGTGAGATTACCATGGCCAACGTAATTGCAGCAATCAAGGTCTTCTTCACTTGGCCATGATATCTACTTGGTATATTCTTCTTATGAATTCAAGAACTTACCATGGGGTCTGGCCAAATCTGCACTCTTTCTCTTTGATGTTGAAAAGTATGTCTAAGAGTGTACAGCCTTAGAGCTTGTTTCTTCATTTCTTGAATGGATGAGGACTGAGGGAAATCCTTGTCAACCATCTTGAGAAACTGCTCATCGTGCTGCTTCTGCTGTTCTGCTTCTTCAAGCTTTACCTTGACCATTTTCATTTGCAAGTCAAGTGTAATCACTTGTTGACTTCTGTGCTCAGGTGTTTTAAGGTTGAGAACAGCAGAGATTGGCAGACAATCCTCATCATCATCCTCTTCTTCATCTTCTTCTACCCTCAACACCCTTCTCCTCCTTCTGGTGTATCACTGGGTAAGGTTTGAGGTGGTTTTGGGGGTAAAGGGATTGGTTTTGTGGTTTGAGTTGTGGGTGGCTTTGGTTTAGGGATAGATTTGGGAGATTTTAGAGATGAGGGTTGTGTTTGAGTGGGAGTGTAAAAAGACTAATCTAGCATTTTGGTGGTGAGTTTGGCTTTGGAGAGCTTTGCTATTTCAGTTCTCTTCCCTGCACCTGCTTCATCCGGTGCTTCGATGATCAACCCTTTATTATAGCCTCCAGCAGAGCAGATTTTCTTGGTTATCTCCAAGATACTGTCTCTGGACCAGGACTTTATCTCTATCAATGATCTTCCAAGGTATTTGGCAATAAATCTGATCATTATCTCCAATCTTTCCCTTTCCAACACACTATAACCAGCCCATCTTGTTTGAATCTCTTCTATTTCCTAGCCTTCTGATCTAAGAGTCTAATGTGGCTGTGTCATGACCATGTTTAAAGAGTTGATCTATAATTTTATCCATGGATCTGTTGTGAGCTTCATCAGCATCTTTGACAAGATCTTCTAAGGATTTTTCTTCATCAGCTTTTGACTCAGCACTTTTCTTTCATTTGTAGTGATCAGCTGTTCTGAGATCAGTTCTTTCTCCACCTCCTTCTCTTTTTCAGGTTCTTTCTCATCATCAACTCTTTTCCTTTTCTTTTCTTTCACTACCTTAGTAGTCTCCCCGTTTTTGGTTGCATTGGGATCAGGGGCTTGAAGGCAGAAAGAGATTTGTGAACAGCATCATCAATGAGGGTTTGTAGATTTGAGGAGATCCTCTCATCAATGGCTTTATGTACATCTCAGTATGATGGGAGTGATGAGAGGTAAGGAGTTTTGAAAGATAGCAACCATCTGCTTAGAGGGGTTCCGTCCCTGAGAGGTGGTGCCAAAAGTAGTGGCTGGTGGCTTTGTTATGTGTGTTGGCGAAGTGTTTGGTGAACCTTCAATTGAAGGTGCCATCTGTGGGGTTATTGGGGTAGATGGACTTTGATCCTGAGACATTTTGGCTAGCAGCTCTTTGAGTCTGCTTACCTCATTCTCTAGGATGGTATTATGGGCTAAAACATCATAGAAAAAGCCTAGGTCATCATCAGTCTTTGCTGAATCACCTGACCTCCTGATTGAATCAGGATGAACATGCTCTGAGTGTAGATCAGTAGATGCATGTGCCTCTTGTTCTTGGTACTGGGGACTTCCTGCCTCAGGACTATGTCCTTCATTAGCAGTTGCCTCTGGTGAGGTCTTATGGTTGTTACCAACTTCATCCTGATCATTTGCTGAATCAGTAGAAGTGGCAGCCTTACCAGATGTTCTAACCTCCTTTTCTACACTTGGAGATTGAACATTGTAACCCCTGTGCTGTTGATTATCAGAAGCATTTTGGTCCTCCCCCTCAATGGTTGAGGTATTCCCAGTGGTAATTGGTCTCCGGGGTGGGGGTGAGGAATGCAACTGACTCAGCATTTTAGCAACTATCAGTGTTGGGCTTTGAGGGGCAGTTGCATGTGGAGATTGGTCCGAAGCAGATTGCACCCGGGGTGAGAGGTGCTCTTCAATGGTAACCCTCTCAATTGATATAGGTTCCAGTAATGTGGGATCCCCAATTGTGGTTGCAATAGGATCTGTTGAGAGGATACATGTGTGGCTTCAGCAGGTTGAGTCTTGGACATAACTGGGGGGTTATAACGAGTATGTGCTTCCTGTATTGGTGGTACAGGGGCATCCTCAGGGGACTCATCTCCCTGAGTAGCCTTTTTGGGCTTTTTGGATTTGGATTTGCTGGGGTCTTTGGATCGGGAAGTGGAGGTTGTGGGTTCCCTCTGCTTGGGTTTGAGCATCCGGGCAGCCCCTTTTAGAGTATGGTCTGAGTTATGTCTGGAGTATACCTCAGCTAAAACAGCTGGAGCAGGGACCCCAAGACCAACAAGGCCATCAGATATTAATTGATTCAAAATTATGGCCATCAGAAACTAGGATAAAGTAGTCATCTGTTTTGCCACAGGTTTCTGAGCCAGATCCTTTAGTTCTATGAACACTATCTCAGAAAAATTTAGATTTTGGCGTTCAAAGATAGAGTACAATACCTGTTGCCACCGTGAAGACATCTGATCCCAAGAAGATGTCTTTGAAGCAAGACAGACATTCACCATATGAAAGATAAGTCTTTCGGCATCATGGAAGTGCTTTTTAAGAATGGTTGTAGCACTTAAGTCGCCTGCATACCGTTATTGATGAAAAACATATGAGTGGTGCCTTTCGGGTATTCTTTAGTATAGGTGCCATCATGCAAATTTAGGGTTTTCCGAATGATGTCGGGGGTGATGAGCACCTGTTTCTGGTTCACCAACGACTGGAGAGTGATTTGGCTAACATTCTCACCAGTTGTTACAGAGACGTTGGTCCAGAACTGGGTTAAGGAATCAGGGTATATGGTAGGATTCAGAAGAAAGGCTGTTCGGTATTGGGAATCCACCATAAGATCGATGGCAGTATCAAACTTGTTCCAGAAAGCCAATTTCGAAAGGTAGGCAACACAGTTATGTCGGGGTTTGAGTTTCATGGTCGCCATTATTGAGAGAGAAAAGGTTTGAAAACGGCTAATGAAACGTTTGGCTATAAGTGCAGGTATTTATAGGTTAAGAAAAGGCTGAAAAGAAAACGACTGAAAGTGTTGGTGTTATCATCAGTTGTATGAAAACAACTGAAGACTTTGTTTTAACTATCAGACGTTTGAAAACAACTGAAGACTTGGTTTTAGTCATCAGTAGTTGTGAAACTACTGAAAACTTGGTTTTGCCTTCAGGTGTTGGAAACAACTGAGGACTTGGTGTTAGTCATTAGTAGTTGTGAAACTACTGAAGACATGATTTTGTCATCAGCTATTTAGGGTGAAACAGCAGTTTGTGGAAACGACTGAAGAGAAAATTCTTATCAGTAGTTTTCGTCAATTTTTAGCTTTGTAGCTGTTTCATACAGTCCTTAACACTTACTCATCAAACTTTTTAGCTATTTTCAGTTGTTTCATAGGACATCAGTACTTATCTGTTTTTACTGACATCAGTAGTTATAACTACATCCGTAGTTTGTAACAGAATCAGTACATATTTGTGACTTGTTTACTGAGATCATCAGTAGTTATCACTTATTCTAGCTGCAGCACAAGGTTTTGGAAAGTTGAACTATCCAAAGGCTTAGTAAATATATCTGCAAGCTCATCAGCACCAGGCACAAACTTTGGATCAATCAGAACTTTTTCAAAACATTCCCTAATAAAATGGTGTCTCATCTCTATATGGTTGGTCCTAGAGTGCTGGACTGGATTCTTGACAATGCACAGAGCTGAAGCAGTATCCATTAATAATGGAGTCTTAGTCACTGTAATGCCATAATCCAATAGTTGGTTCTAAAGCCAGAGTACCTGAGATGTACAACTTGCAGCAGCAATGTACTCTTCTTCAGCAGTGGATGTAGCAACAGATGTTTGTTCTTACTCTGCCAAGAAATCAAACAATGCCTAGGAATTGACATCCACCAGAAGTTGACTTTTTGGTTAACTTACACCCTGCATTGTCACTATTAGAAAAAGCAACTAATTTGCAAAAGTGTCCAGTGGAATACCAAAGACCTAGAGATTGTGTACCTTGCAGATATCTAAAGATCCTCTTGACTGCAATCAAATGAGACTCTTTAGGAGCAGCCTGAAATCTAGTACAAACACAAGTTGCAAACATGATATCTGGTCTAGAAGTTGTTAAGTACATCAAGGACCCAATCATACATCTGTAAAGTGTTTCATCAATAGCTTTACCTTTCTGATTTGCATCCATTTGTGTGGTGTTGCACATGGGAGTAGAACAGGGCTTACAATTTTGTAAATCAAACTTATTCAAAAGATCTTTTGTATATTTTGACGATGAATGAAGGTTCCATCAGCCTGTTGTTTGATTTGCAAGCCTAGAAAGAACTGTAATTCTCCCATTGAACTCATTTCAAACTTTAGTTTCATTAAACTTGTAAAATCATCACATAACTGGGGATCAGAGGATGCAAAAATTATATCATCAACATAAATTTGAACAAGTAGCTTATGCTGATCCACTTTCTTATAAACAAAGTTTTATCTATGGAGCCTCTAGTGAAATTATTTTTAAGAAGAAAATTTGAAAGTGTTTCATACCAGGCTCTAGGAGCTTGCTTCAACCTATAAAGAGCCTTATCAAGTTTATACACCCAATCAGGATTTTTATTGTCCTCAAAACCTGGTGGTTGACACACATAAACCTCTTCTTTTATTTTACCATATAAAAAGGCACTTTTGACATCCATTTGAAAAACTTTAAGATTGTGGAGTGTAGCATAGGCTAAGAACAATCTAATTGCCTCTAGTCTGGCTACAGGGGCAAAGGTTTCATCATAATCAATACCTTCTTCTTGTGAAAACCCTTGTACAACAATCTAGCCTTGTTCTTGACAATAAGCCCATTTTCATCAGTTTTATTCCTAAAACCCATTTAGTGCCTATTGCACACTTACCTAGGGGTAGAGGAACCAGTTCCCACACTTGTTGCTTTTGAACTGAAGTAGCTCAAGCTGTGTGGCTTCAACCCATCCATTGTCTCTTAAGCAACATGATAGTTCTTTGGGTCTAGCTGACTGATGAAGAGAGCATAGAAGCAGAAGTTGGACAATAGACTTCTGGTTGAGACACCAGTATTGATATCACCAATGATTTGAGACATGGGGTGATTTTTCAGCTCTTGGTACACTACAAGATCAGTGCAAGTGTTTGTAGCAGGTTCAGTAGCAACAGATGTTGATCTAGACTCTTGAAACCAAGTATGAGATGGCAAGTCAAATGATGTAGAGGAGTCAGAAATCTAATCAGCATCTGCTGTGGATGGAGCTGCAGAAGCTACAGGAAAATCAAGTTTAGCAAACGCAGGCAGTTGATCGCTAAACTTGAAAAGGTGAGTACTGATATCATCATCATCTTCAGTACCACCATGTGGAAGACCTGCTGCAGAAGATGATTTATCCACATGATCTGCAACAGCTGGAGGTTGATAAGGAACATATTGCAGTATGTCCAGATCAAACAGCTCCATAGGGTTTTGTGGAATTTTATCCTTAGGAGTTTCATTGAATTTCACATGCAAGGTTTCTTCAACTATCTTTGTTCTGCAGTTGAAGACTCTGTAAGCCTTGCATGTGGATGAATAACCTACAAAATACCCTGCATCCACCTTAGGATCAAATATGTGGAGTTGATCCTTTGTGTTGAGAATGAAACAAGGACACCCAAAGGCTTTGAAAATGAAATTAGAGGAGCCAAATGATGTAGAACTTCATATGGAGTCTTCATCAACCTCTGATTTACTAATACTCTATTCTGCACATAGCAAGCTGTGTTGACAGCTTCAGCCAAAAAGGTCAATGGCAAACCAGAGTCAGCCAACATAGAACTTGCAGCTTCAATTAGGGTCGTATTCTTTCTCTCCCCTACTCTATTTTGTTCCGGAGTCCTTGAAATGCTAAACTGCCTCTTGATTCCCTTTGATAGATAAAAATCATCAAATGTATGGTTTTGAATTAGTTCCATTATCAATCCTTATACACTTGACTGATAGGGAATACTGCTTCTCAGCATACAACACAAAGTTTATAATCATCTAAGCAACCTCATCCTTTGAATGCAAGAAGAAAGTCCATACAAATCTGGAGTAATCATCCACAATTACCAGACAACATTTCTTCTTTGCCATGCTCATCACTCTCACTGGACCAAATAGATCCATGTGTAGTAACTACAAGCAGGCAGTGGACTTAGGTTCTTCAATAGGAGGGAATAGACTTTGTGTTGTTTTCCTTTCAAACAAGCAGTGCAGGTTTCATCACAGTGGAACTCCTTTATTGGTAGACCTCGCACTAAACTATTGTGAATCAGCTGATTTATGTTTTTGATATTTACATGACCCCAGCCTTCTGTGCCATAGTTTAGATTCATGAGGAGAGGCTTTGGAGAACAGGCAAGGATGACCCTTCAAATCAATCTTCTTTGACAAATCCAGGCATATACTCTTCCATACCTGTTGGCCTTCAGGAGAGTATGTTCATCCAATACCTTGTTAATCAGCCTCAAAACTTGGGAAGACAGAATCCTGCAGTTCTGGCTTGTGAAAAGTGCAACATGCCCTTTATCACATATCTGACTGACACTCAGTAGATTATACTTAAGATTCTCCACATGGTTAACATCGTCAAATCTGATATCTCCATTGGACACATATCCTTTCCCAATGATGTAACCCTTGGCATCATTTCCAAATGAAACAAATCCCTTCTTTCCTTGAGAGTAGTCATTAAGAAAAGAACTGCTCCCAGTCATATGCATAGATCCTCCACTGTCTACATACCAGATGCTCCTTTGACATGCTGAAGAACCCTGCATTATCACAAGAACTAGTTAGGTTTTGAGACCCAAACCTTTTTGTTTTGGGTCTGTTTTCATCAATAGATTTAACCATAACTTGTTTCTCATGATTAACAGCTGATGAAGATGGATATGGTGCTGAAATGGATTCCTTGGATTTGGGCTTGGAATGCCTTTTCAGTTGTTTGATCACAGGTGCATCTAGTTGGTTAGCTCTCCCCAACAAATGCTGACCATCATAACAAGTTGTGTCTGATTTGTAGCCAAAGCTTTCAGCTCTTGTGACATATCAGTACTTGTTTTTGCTGAGTTCCTATGACCCACTATTTCCTCCCTGAAATTCACCAGACGTAGTCTGATGTTTATCATGAGAAGCACTATCAGCTGTTTTATGATAAACCCTATCCTTCTTTTTGGATTTGGATGAAGTCTTGGCTTTATCACATTGGGATGACTGTGGTACAAACTTGGTCTCAAACTCATTTTTTATTTCATCCATCTAGATTTTAGTGAGCTTATCTCTGTTGAGTTTGGAACCCTTTCTGTACCAACATTCATCAGAAAGATGATTGAATTTACCACATATTTCACATGGCTTATTCTTCATCTTGGATTGATCAACTGCTGATGTGGAAACTACTGAAGGTGTGATCTTCAGTACTTCCTCCTTTCAGTACTTGTGTTAAGTACCGAAGGATCTGTAACAACTGAAGACTGTTCTTCAGCTATTCTCTATTCGTCCTGAAAGACCGTATGATAGATTCATTAGCAGTTGTTAATCTTTTATTTCAGTTGATTTGAAATGCTTTTCAGATGTTGTTACTTGCCCTTCAGTACTTGAGGTACTTTAAGGGACAACATCTGAAGTACTCAGCTTCATGTGATTGTCAGTAGTTAACCCATCAGGCAATTGATTTACTGAGGTATCAACACTGATTTCATCTTGTGATTTTTGGTGATCACTTGAGGATGATGCACATGATGATGTGGTTTGGAAATTATTTTCACCTTCAGGTTTTACCATTGATTTTGGAGTAAAATTTGTAGGTGGTGCAATGTGATTGTAACCTATTCCAAACATCACATTCGAAGCAGATTGCTTGCTGAGCAGCATTTCAAATCCCTTGCAGGATGATACCCAGCGGTCACACTCAACTTGGGTAGCTGCAAGTTTTTCTTTGAGTTCTCTGTGGTTCTCAAGAATGACCTCTAGCTTAGCCTTTTCATCATTTAATTGGCATTTAAGCTTATAAATCTCATCATCTTTATCATTAAGTACAGACTCATACTCAACTTTTCTTTTGGAAAGGGTTTGCTCAAGCTTAAGATTTTGATTTATTAAAGCTACATTTGCCTCTCTAATAGAGATAAATGCAGCTATGCAAGGTTCAGAACATAGCTTGGCCTTAGCCTCAGAGGATACCTGGGTTACCTGTGATGAAGATGCATTGGAGCATGAACTCTCAGTAGACTCCAGGGCCATGAGAGCAAGATTCCCAAAAGGATGTTCACCACCATATTGACCATCACCATGAAATAAATGCTCATTACCAGAGAGCTCATCTGGTAAACTGCTCCAGTCAAAAACATCAAGGGTGAAGAAGCTGTGATGAGGTTGTGATTGAGATGATTGAGATGGGAGAGGCTCAGGTAAGGCTTGAGGTTGTTGTGCAATAGAAACTTGAACTGGATTTGGCTGTGGCATGTTATAACAGGGATATGGATACGACATTGGACCCTCAGGAACAAAATATGCAGGAGATATAGGTTGTGCATGATGACCAGAACTAGCAGGATGTTCCCTCTGTTTTGTGGACTATTGCTTGGAAACGTCACAAAGGATGCAGAGGAGTTAGATCCAGTTGATCTACACTCTCTTGCAAATTGTCCAAGCCTGTGGCATTTGTGACACCTCAACTTACTCTTGTCAAAACCAACTTTGGTTTTGCCAGAGAGTCCTTTAAATTTCCTACCAGTTCTCTTGTAGAACTTTTGAGATTTGATATTAATCAAGGCCATTTGGCTTAGAATATCCATCTCTTCTAAGTCATCATCAATAATACCCTTCAAATCATCTATAATGAAACACAAATTGTCACTATTACAGCCTGACTGACTGTCAACACTAACAAATGCATGATCAGAACTGTTTGAAGAGAAATCTATATGCTCATCATAATTGCTTTCTGATGCAGCATATTCTGACTCATGACCAACCAAGGCAGTGTTCCCTGGTACAAAGTCATCAGTGAGCTTTACTGATGATGCCAGTTTCCTTTTCTGCTCTATCTCTCTTTCAAATGTAAGCAGTTTCCCATGGAATTGGGTGAGAGATAGGCTATCCAGATTTGCATTGGAGCGTAGGACAATGGTGTATGTGTCCCATCTCTTAGCCAGTGATCTGAGGAATCTGTTGTTCATCTGGGTATTAGTGTATTCATGTTTGACCATTTTTCAGCTTAAAGATCAAACAGGAAAAATGCTCAAACTTTTGAGTCAGTGACTCACCCTTCCTATGAGAGAATGTCTCATATTATTGGGCAAGGATTTCTCTGTTGTTTGCTAAGACCTCATCTGTTCCACCAAATTGTTCCTTCAATGCATTCCAGAGGTCATGAGCAGTTTCATGATGCATAAGCCCAGAATAGATTTCATTAGGCAGAGCCATGGCTAGAATACCATGCGCTTTAGCATCAATCTCAAACAGTTTTCAATCCTCATCTCAGTATTGTTCCTTCTTCTTCGGAACCATTTGGTTGGTTTCCGGATTGTTCACCATAGGCTTGTGTGGACCATGTACCACAGATGTCCAACAACCTGAACTGTTAACAGACAGGTGATGAAGCATTCTTCAATGCCATATGTTATACTCAGTCCTAACCAGCATCAGAGGCTTGGTTGAGGAACGGTATTGTGAGGGTCATTAAAAGGAGTAGTCATTCTTAGATTCAACCAAATTCAATGAAGTTTTAACTAATTTAGTGCAAAACACAACAAACTCAATATGAACCAAGAGAAAACTCAAAGCAAATAACCGAAAGCAGCAGAAATTCAATGATCTATAACCAATTCTTGCAAATATGCTAATTCAATCAAACTTAGATATTGAAATAGCAGTTTCAATGATCAATTGTTAGATCGATCAATGATTAACCTGCTCTGATACCATTTGTTAGGATCAGTGATCTAAGTTTGATTAATTTGAGTAGATTGTAGCGGAATTCGAATAATGAATTAGACAATTAGCAAGAACACAATTGATATTCAATGTAAAAGTAAACGGTTATAGAGAGAGAGAATTCTGCAAAATAAATATTTCATTCATATGCTTTCGTGGTGGCTCAATGTCACACGTTACAACTAGGTCAACATTCCTTATATAGGGAATGTGACGTCTGCTGATGTCACTTGATAGTGACATCTAACAGAATTATACAAACTACTGAAACTATGCAAACTACTGAGAATGTTCTCAACTACTGATTACATCTCAGAGAATGCTAAGTACAAAAACATAAAACTACTAAACTACAACTACTGAAACTATAACTACTGAAAAGTAAATTACAAGTACCGAAAGGAAATCATAACAACTACTGAAGTTAATAACTTCAGCTGTTGTGACAACTACTGATCACTTTGGTCTTCAGTCTTTGTCTTCAGTCTTTGTTCTTCAGACGTTTACTTTCAGACTTTGTCTTCAGCTGATAGCTTCAGACTTTGTCTTGAGTACTTTTCTTTCAGACTTTGTCTTAAGTACTTTACTTTCAAACTTTGTCTTAAGTACTTTACTTTCAGACTTTGTAATCAGCTGATGTCTTCAGCTGTTGTGATCTTCTTCAGCAGTTATAATATCTGTGGGACTTAGAGGTTTTTCTGATCAGGCTCATTGATTCTTTTGGTCCAACACTTCACGAGGATGATCTTCACCTACTTGGTGGAGAACATTGAGACGAAGGGAAAAGAGGGCTTTTGCATGTACCCTTACTTTATGTAGATGATTATTGACCAGAACCTCCCTTCACTACCAAAGGAGAAAGAGGATGTCATGGTGCTCGAGGTCATGGATGACACCACCCTTGGGAGGATGAAAGTGTACAAGGGGAAGCAGGTGAAACCCCCTGTCAGGTGACTGTTGAGCATCTGGCCCGTTAGAATTATGTGGTGCCAGCTCGGAGGAAGTGGTGCCACAATGATAGTGACTCAGACACTAAGCAGATTGTGCTCCTCGCATATGACTCGGATGATGATGACAGTGGTGATGGTGGAGACACTGGCCCCACCCCATCTAGGGCCACCACTACAGATGTAACACCTCCACCATCCACTCATGGAGAAGTTGATTTAGCTAGATTCCATCAGGATTTCTGTCCTGATGAGGAGGAGGAGGATGATAAGGAGCCGTTGACTCGAACGGTGGGAAGGAAGGTGGCTGCCACCAAGTGAGGGATTCAAGCGGTCAGAGGATGCACGGGCGAGTCTAGGGAGACTACTGCTGATCCTACCTACACCCAGCCCAACATCTCGGGGGGAGCATCGTCCTTGAAGGGTATGAGGAAAAAGAGGATGGCTTAGCCCCACGGGATAAAACCCAAGAGACGGAGGTACACATTGATCACTACCTCTTCCCCCACTGCCACCACAGCTACCACCACCACTACTACCACTCCACCCACTATTACCACCACACCTCTACCTTCCACTACTATAACTCCACCCACCATTACCACCACACCTTCACCATCTACACTTATGCCACCACCCATCTACATTACAGCCACCACCACGACCACCACCCACAGAGCTGGGACCTCATCTCAGGTCTCTTTGACATTTGGATCCTCCTTCCCCACAGTTGGGTTAGAGGAGCAGCTGGCCAATCTTAACCGAATTGTGCTTAAGCTGCTGGCTACTAATGAGCAATGAGCTACTCAGCTCAATCAGCTAATAGAGCTCACTGTCTCCCAGGGATGGGAGATAGCTGAACTTCGTGAGCAGCAGGCCTCGTCCGTACAGAGGATACATGATCTTGAGGTGCAGAACAAGAAGTTGATGTTGAGGCTCAAATACTCTAAAGATGAGCCTCTCAAGATCAGAGAGGGAGATGATGACGGTAGTGATGATGATAATGATCAGGATGAGGATGATGATGAGGATGAGACAGAAGAAGAGGTGATGATGGTGTAGGGGAGGAGGAGAGAGGAGATGATGAGGAAGGAGATGATGCGGCTGCATCGGATTCCCCACAAACCAGAGAAACGTGCTCCAGGAGGGCACATGATGAGGGAGCCTCATCCTCAGCCCTATCTGCAGAAGAGCCCATGATTTAGGATAAAAGTAATGTTTAGATGTTTATGTAATTTTAAATCCTTTGTAATTGAATCGAGTATTAAACTTATGTACTTAATGTTTATATAGATTTGATATTTAACTATCTTGATTATTGACAAATGATTGTTGTGTTAAATGTTTAAATCAAGCAGATCAACCATCTCAGCAAGACGAGTATGATGTTGCTCCCCTATAGCAAATCAGTCTCAATTCACTATGAGACTTGATTTGCAAGGGATTGTCAGGAGGTCTATGAGTTATACTCCTAAAGAAGGAGAAATAATTCATGACCTTACTCATGAGCAACTTGCGGAGATGTTCCGGCTGAATCCAGATGAAATTGTTAAAGATGCCCCTACCGTTGACGTGGCTAGTGACGGCAGATGAAATAGAGATTGAAGACATCACAGCCCATCATTATCCAGAGTATGCTCACAGAGAGGGAAATGTAGTCCCCGATCTGGGTGATACTCTCGTCAGTGATACGTTTGAAAAATGGATCAAATGAAGCAAGAGTTCGAGAAGAATAAGGATCAAGCCCAAGCCTCAGACTCTAATGTCAACATTTAAAAGGTTGAATGGGCGGCTTGTTTTGCAGAGATCCAAGCTCAATGCACTGCTCCACAGCCGAGTGCCTAAACCAAGCTCTACAAGTGAAGAAACATATAAATGTGTGAGGAAAGATTATAGCTTGGGCATATTTTGAGGATCTAAACGTGTATGTCGTGAAGAGAGAGAAGGGCATAGAGTACTTTAGGTTTCCACATGATCTAAAGACTCTTCCCAGTTTTGAGGTCAACGACATCTCCACCTCAAGGAACTTCTGACTACATCATAGGGTGGATGTATGATGCAAACAGAAGAGCCCTTATTCTTCAAAGGGTTCAAGGGCAGCAAGAAGTCTTCAAGTTTCAGACCTTGAACTACTATTGGCGTTGTTGAATTTAGGTTTAAGACATGGGTATTATTCCTCCTCGAAGTCTTTAGGACAACCCATTCTTCTGAGATCTGAAATCTTGGTTTCAGAATGTAGCAATGAGTGTCGGTAAAGTGAGTTTAATATTTCTTGTCGCAGATCTAAGACACGCTTACAAGATTGAAGTGAAGTTGTTCATAGTAGTTCACTCTATCAAAGCTCAGCATCCCATTTGTCACAGATCCTTCACCAGTAATTCTTCAACGTTGTGAATCTCCTCCGAATGCCGTAGTAGTTCCTTGTTTTTGCTTGAAATCATGAAGGAGGGAACAATCTCCAGTCGTGTTTCAGGAACACCCACTGTCCATATACCATAGGCTATTAGACCTATATGGATGACCCTGCAAGCAAAAAAGAGCTAATTAAAATATGGAACCCAAGCCATAATGGTCTTGGGTTTCATGTTCTTATACATGATAGTGACCTCTTAATACAGTCCTCTAAATTATGATCTATTTAAAGGTGTCTTGGGAGATTGCTTGTGGTATTTTCATTGTGTCATCTCAAAAACATCATCTGAGGAGTCAGAGGAGTAACAAAATCTTTTCCCTCTATCTTTTGAAGAAATTTGACTCGTTTTTTATTGTCAAATGTCATTTTAGGATTGGGAAGATCAAGCCTTTGCTTTATGATGTGATGTTTGTTTCTTTGATTTTTCCATATTTCTTTTGTGTTACTCTATCATTGTTTGATCTAGGCATCCAAGATTGATTGTTGTGAAATTGACTCCTGACATAGGATTTCGTAGGAGATGTTGATAAGATGGGTTTGTTCTAAGCAATCCTCAATCCCTTCTAATTGATGTAACAATCAGATGTATTGTGATTGTTTATATCACACTAAACAGTATTTGTTAAAATAGCAGTTTTTTGTGGAATGGTTGTTCATGTCACAAATAGAGCAATATTGATTGTAAAAGCACTCTTCTGTTTTGTGATTAAACATATCACATATGTCAGAATACATACGTTTGTTTCTCAAGTCTGATTTTGATTTAGTAGACTCAGTTGACTTTCCCATTTTCAACTGAGTCACATTGTTTTTCTTAAGAGAGGAATCAAAATTAGCCTTTTTGTAGCTTGCTTCACAACACTACTTTTGTTAATTTTTCTGGGTTATTTTTGTTTGTTTAACCTTTCTTGACCTCTTTCTCAAACTGATCAACGTGCTCCTTGTTACATATGTCAAAAACGACCCCCTATCTTATTTATGAGGATTGGGGGTCTGACTGAATTTTAGTTGTTGAAATCAGTGAGCTCTTTTGTTTCTTTTGCAGTAAATCCTTATCTGATTTTCTTGAATTGTTTTGAGATATAATCTCATTATCAGAACTGCTTTTAGCAGTGGGTTTCACTATTTTCACAAATTTCTTCTTCTCTTTTGAAATAGCAAGTATAAATTTCACAAAGGGAACAATTGCTTTGATTGGGCTTCATGGTTTGATGACACTCACTGTCTTGTCTGAACACTCCTTGATTTTAATTGGGTGACCTAATTTGATTTTATCCTTATTTGTTTCAAAGTAAACATTTGGTTGGTTTTTAGGATTTGTGATCTGTTTTACTATTGTTTTTGGTTCAATAGTGTTAGGTTCATTTTGCTCATTGAATATAACAGAGTCAAACATGAGAGTGTAGTTGTCATTGCATGGTGGAGGACATGAGTTATACCTGATGCCAGACCTATCTTTGGGATCCTTTTGAGAGTCCAGCATCTCTTGTAGCTTGAGTGAATACAGTTGAAACTTTTCGAGTTTTACTTCAGTAAGTGTTTGTTTAGCTTTAGATTGAGCTAACTTTTCAGTCAGTTGCTCACTCTCAGCTGCAAGAGTGTACTTTTCACCATGTAATTTTTTGATGTCAGAGATGAGAGATTTTATTTTGATTTCAAAGCCTTTTATTTCTCTCTTGGCATCTCTGACTTTACCTTTTCCTCTTTTCTTTTGTCTGCTAACTTATGATTGTGCCTTGTATAACATTGTAGTTTAGAAATGCAATTATCACTACAGAGGTTAGATTTTACCTCAGAAGGCATGGGAGATGGACCATCATTTATGTGAGCCATGAGTGCATGATTTTGGAATTAAGGCTTTACTTCTTCTGCATACAGGCTCCAGTCACGTACTTCATCTTGCTTGATAACAAGAGCATTTGCAAATGACTGATTGCTTCCGTGAGCTTGAATGGTCGGTTGAGGTTGAGTATGATATGTTTGTTGTTGTTGTTGTTGTTGTTGATGATGATACTACTGCTGATGGCTGTTGGAGTGAAAGCTTGAGTTAGGTTGGGAGGATGACTGGCTCTGAGATTCTCACTAGCTCTGATACCATTTTGCTATATCAATATTTCAGATTCATTAAGCTGGGATCTTAGGATTCATCTTGTTCAGATCTAGAAATCAAAATTAAGATGGGTGGACGTGTGTGAATCAAATAACAAAGAGATGGATAGTAATAGTGTTATGATTTCATTGATGTTGATAAGCAAATTACAATGAGAATCATAGATGGCTGGTGAAATCAAACCCACCCAAAGGAGAGGATTTCTCCTTGGGTGGTGATTTACATAATGAGAAACACACACAAAAGCCACACTGGCAAAAATGCACTGTTGGGTCTATTTATATTATTATTACAACATGACCTAGTTTTGACTTTTCTAATTGTCTTGATCTTGACTTTGTCATGTTGTATTGTCTTGTATTGTTGTTTTTGACAGGATCAGAGATTTCAAGTTTGATGGATTAGAGTGTAACGCAGCGGAATAAGAACAAGAATTAGACAAATTATAGCAAGATTTTGATATTCGTATGCATTAAGAACAAATACGGTTGTAAAGAGAGAATATATTTCTGTGAAAAGGAATGTTTCAATAATATCAAATGTTTCTGCTCAATCATTCACCGATTACAATTAGGTTGACACTCCTTATATAGAGTGCAATCACTGCTGATATCACGGGATAGTGACATCTCACAGATTTGTTACAAAAATAACTAAAACTTAACAAACTACTGAAATGTTCACAACTACTGAGAACATATCAGAGTGCTAAGTATTAAACATAAAACTACTCATACGAAACTACTGAAACTACAACGACTGAAGAACAAGCTCTTTAGTCGTTTTACAAAACTACTGAAAAGAAAAACATAAAACTACTGAAAGAGAACCGTCACAACTACTGAAGAAGACCTCTTCAGCTGTGTGACAACGACTGATACTCGGTCTTCAGCACTTGTCTTCAGACTTTGTCTTCAGCACTTGTGTGTTCAGACTTTGTCTTCAGCACTTGTGTCTTCAGACTTTTTCTTCAGCACTTGTGTCTTCAGACTTTGTCTTCAGCACTTGTCTTCAGACTTTGTCTTCAGCACTTGTCTTCAGACTTTGTCTTCAGCACTTGTGTCTTCAGACTTTGTCTTCAGCACTTACTTTGTCTTCATCACTTGTCTTCAGTCTTTGTCTATAGCACTTGTGTCTTCAGACTTTGTCTTTAGCACTTGTGTTCAGACTTTGTCTTCAGCACCTGTCTTCAGCTATTGTGGACTTCAGCAGTTGTTGTGACGTCTGTGGGACATAAGGTTTTTCTGATCCGGCTCATTGGTTCTTTTGGTCCAACAAACTCCCCCTGAACCAATGCAGCCAAAACCTTCACTTTATTGAGGTCCCACTTATTGTTGGCAATAAGATTGGACTTTTTCCTTCTTGATCAGCTAAGAAGATGACCCAATTAAGCACTAGCCTGGGAATAGATTTCTGAAATTTGGTTGGCATAGTATGGATAGGAGCCCTGACTTTGGGGAACTGGACACAGGGCTGTGGTCCTATCCATGAAATCTACTTCCCATGTATAAGCCTGTAGGATTCTCTGGTGTATGCTCTGAGAAACATAATTTGTTCTTCCATGGTAAGATTTTCAGCTCCACCATCAAACAATCCTTCACGCCCATACAGCACTGAAATGTACTTAGCCTGTTTGCCATTTTTGAGCTCAACTGTTGTGATCTGTCTGTATGCAAACTCATCTGGGTGAGTCCCTTCAAGTAACAGACTGAGCTCATTTTGTTTGAAGTTCTCAAGCCGCTTGTAGACTAACCTCTTTTTAATCACTCTGTTCTCTAACATCTTTTGGGGTGGCTGTTTAGTTTCATAGGCCTTCTTGATCGGCTGTTTGAAGAGGCAGCCTATCTTCTTCCTCATCATCCTCTTCTTCTTCATCTTCTAGCCTCAACACCCTTCTCTTCTTCTTCTTGGGTGCATCATCGGCTATTGGTTTTGAGGGTAAAGGAATTGGTTTAGTGGGTTGTGTTAGTGGTAATTTTGAAGTGGGAGATTTTGCAGGTTGTTCTAGCATTCTTGTAGTGAGTGAGGCTTTTGAGTGTTTTGTTAGTTCCTTTCTGTTCGCAGCACCAGCCTCATTTAGTGCTTCAATCACCAATCCGTTAGTGTATGCTTCAGACGAACAGATCTTGGTGGTTATTGACAAGATACTGTCCCTGGTCCATGACTTAATCTCGATCAATGATCTCCCAAGGTACTTTGCAATGAATCTGATCATGATCTCTAGTCTTTCTCTTTCTAATGCATCATAACTTGCCCATCTTGAGTTAATTTCTTCAACCTCAAGTCTCCTAATCTCTGAGTCAAGCTGTGCAGTATCGAACCACTATCTATACAGTTGATCAATAATGGAGTCCATTGATTTACTGTGTGTAGCATCCGCCATTTTGATCATCTCATCGAGTTTGAGCTCTTTTTCTTTTCCTTCAACCTTCCTCTTCTTATATGTGACATGAAAGTCTTTGTGACTTTCACCCACTTGATCAATGTCAGCTCCCTTCACAAACTCCTCTTCCTTCTCAGTCTCCTTATCTTTCTTCCCCTCTATGCTCTTCCTCTTTGCTTTCACTGATTGACTCTCCCCCTTTTTGGTTGCATTGGTTGCAAGGGTTTGAGTAGCAGAAAGCCTTGTGCTCACAATCTCGTCCACCAGGGGTTGTATCATTGAGGGAAGCCTCTCATCCATGGTTTTGATCACAATGTCTGTGATTATTGTGGTGATGAGAGGTAGGGATTGCTGAAAGATAGCAGCTGTTTGCTCAGAGGGGTTCTGTCCCTAAGAAGCAGTGCCAGAAATAGAAGCTGGTGGCTCGGATGTTTTGAGTGGCTGAGTGTGTGGGAGACCTTCAGGTGAAGGTGCCATCTGTGGGTTTATGTTGGTGGCAAATGGACTTGCTTTTTGAGAGAATTGGTCAAGTAGTCTTTGTAGTCTACTGACTTCTTCCTCAAGAACTGTGTTCTGGGCCAGAACATCATAAAAGAAGCCTAGGTCATCATCAGCAGATGCTGAATCACCTGACCTCCTACGTGTAGCAGGATGTACATGCACTGGGTGTAGACCAGTTTTAGCATGTGCCCCTTTTTCTTGGAACTGGGGACTTCCAGCCTCAGGACGATGTCATTCATCAGTTGTTGCCTCTGGTGAGGTCTTAGCAGAGTTACCAGCCTCAGTCTGATCATGTGCTGATTCAGAAGAGGTGGCAACCTCACTAGATGTTCTGGTCTCCATATCTACAGCAGGAGATAGAACAGTTAAACCCTTGTGCTGTGGGCTGTCAGAAGCATGTTGATCCTCTTCCTTAATTGCTGTGGTTTTCCCCTTTGTTGGTGTTTGTTGGGGAGGAGGACAGGCATGCAGCTGAGTCAGCACGTTTGCAATAATGAGACTAGGACTTTGTGCGGCGGTTGCAGTGGGAGATGGGGTAAAAGCAGTATGCACCTGGGGAGAATGGTGCTCTTCAATGGCAATCTCCTCAAATGAGGAAGATCCCAGATTAGTGGGTACCCCTTCTTTGGTTGCTGCAGGCTCCTTTTGAGAGGAATCCTGAGCGGTTGTGGCTGGTGAAGTCCTTGTATCCACTAGGGGGTTATAACCAGTGGATATAGCCTGCGTTTGTGGTGCAGGGGCATCCTCAGGGGACTCATTTCCTGAGTAGCCTTTTTGTCTTCTTTTTAGTGGGTTTGGTGGGGACTTTGGATTTGGAGGTGGTGGTTGTGGGTTCCAGCTGCGTGGGTTTGCGCAGCTTGGCAGCCATTTTTAGTGATTGGTCAGAGTTGTGCCGGGAGTATACATCAGGCAATACAGCCATAGCAGGGACTCCTAGGCCAACAAGTCCCTCAGCTTGAAGCTGGTTTTCAATTATGGCCATTATGAACCGAGGATATAATATCTAACAGTTAGCAAGTTGTTTTTGGGCCATATCCTTGAGCTCTAAAAAAGTATTTCAGAAAAATTTAAAGGTTGTTGCTCAAGGATGGAGTACATTACCTGTTGCCACCGTGTGGACATTTGATCCCATGATGAAGTCTTGGGGGCAAGGCAGACATTTACCAGGTGAAAGATGAGACATTCGGCATCCTGGAAATGTTTCTTCAATATGGTAGATGCACTCAGGTCACCCTGGTATCCATGTTGGGCAAATGCTTGATCTATTGTGCCCTTTGGATAACCAGTTGGGAAAGTGGCATCATCCAGATTGAGGGTTTGGCGAAGAATGTCTGGAGTAATGACAACATTTTGACGATGGACAAACGATTGAAGAGACTCTGTGTCATTCTCCTCAGAGACAAGAGTGACATTTGTCCAGAATTGGTTAAGAGATTCGGCATATATGGTAGGATTTAATAGAAAAGCCGTTTTCTAAGGTGACTGAACCATTAAATCAATGGCGTTGTGAAACTTGGTCCAGTATGGCGATTTTGTGAGATGTGCGACACAGTTGTGTCGAGGTTTTAGTTGCATGGTCGCCATTGATGAAGAGAGGTTACAGAGTTTTTTGAACGTTAGGTTTGAGAAGAGAAGAAAGTAAAAACTCTGAAGGTGGGATAAGGTATTTAAAGGGTAGTGTTAGAAAACGACTGAAGGTTTTGGTGTTAGTCATCAGTTGTTGAAACTACTGATGACGTGGTATTAACTTTCAGAGGTTTGGAATGACTGACCGTATTGGTGTGATCAGCAGTTGTTAGAAAACAACTGAAGACTTGGTTTTAACAGTCAGACGTTGAAACAGCTGAAGTCTCTGATTTAGTCATCAGTAGTTATAAAACTACTGAAGATTTAGTCATGAGTAGTTATAAAACTACTGAAGACAGTTTTGACTTCAGGTGGTGAAACAACTGAGGACTTGGTATTAGTCATGAGTAGTTATGAAACTACTGAAGACTTGGTTTTACCATCAGTTGTTGTAAACAACTGAAGACTTGGTGTTAGTCATCAGTAGTTGTGAAACTACTGAAGACATGGTTTTGCTTCAGTTGTTTAGAAGGAAACAGCAGTTGGGAAACTACTGAAGAGAAAAAGGCTCATCAGTAGTTGTCATCAATTCATTGCTTTGCAGCTGTTTCAGTCTGACCTCCACACTTACTCATCAGACTTAGATCTGAGTTTCAGACGTTTCATTGGTCATTAGTACTTATCTGCATTTCTGACATCAGTAGTTGTGGCTACAACAGCTGTTGTGACTACATCAGCTGTTGTAACTACATCAGCTATTTCAACAAATAAAGTACTTGAGTACTGAGAAGTTACTTAAGCTTCAGTAGTTTTAAAAACTTCTGAGGGGAGGATAACTTCAGTACTTATATATGAAAATAATAAACTAATGATCATCAGTACTTGTGAGCTAAGATCATCAATAGTTGTCACTTATTCTAGCTGCAGCATACCAAGCCTTAGGACTAGGTTTTGGAAAGTTGTGCTATCCAAGGGCTTAGTGAAAATGTCTGCAAGCTCATCAGCACTAGGAACAAATTTTGGATCAATCAGACCTTTTTCAAAACAATCTCTAATAAAATGGTGTCTGATTTCAATATGTGTTTAGTCCTAGAGTGCTGGACAGGATTCTTGACAATGCAAAGAGCTGAAGAGCTGTCCATTAATAATGGGGTCTTAGTCTCTGTTATGCCATAATCCAATATTTGGTTTTAAAGCCAGAGTACCTGAGATGTACAGCTTGCAGCAGCAATCTACTCTGCTTCAGCAGTTGATGTAGCAACTGAGGTCTGCTTCTTACTCTGCCAAGAAATCAAGCAGTTGCCTAAGAATTGGCATCCTCCAGAAGTGGACTTTCTTGTCAACTTGCACCCTGCATAGTCACTATCAAAAAAAGCAACTAATTTACCAGAGTCTCTAGTAGAATACCATAAACCTAGAGATGGAGTGCCTTGCAAATATCTAAAGATCCTCTTGACTGCAATCAAATGAGACTCCTTAGGTGCAACCTGAAATCTAGCACAAACACATGTAGCAAACATAATATCTGGTCTAGAAGCTGTTAAGTACATCAAGGACCCAATCATACATCTGTAAAGTGTTTCATCAACCACTTTACCTTTCTGATCTGTTTTCAGTTGTGTGGTGTTGCACATGGGAGTAGAACAGGGCTTACACTTTTGTAAATCAAACTTTTCCAAAAGATCTTTTGTGTATTTTGACTGATGAATGAAAATTCCATCAGCCTTTTGTTTGATTTGCAAACCCAGAAAGAACTGTAATTCTCCCATGGCACTCATTTCAAACTTCTGTTTCATCAACTTTGTAAAGGCATCACACAACTGTGGATCAGAGGATGCAAAAATAATATCATCTACATAAATTTGAACAAGTAGATTATGCTGCCCAGCTTTCTTAATGAATTAAGTCTTATCTATGGAGCCTCTAGTGAAATTATTTTCCAGAAGAAAGTTTGATAATGTCTCATACCAGGCTCTAGGAGCTTGTTTCAACCCATAGAGAGCCTTATCAAGCTTATACACCCAATTAGGATGTTTGTTGTCCTCAAAACCTGGTGGTTGACATACATAAACCTCTTCTTTAAGTTTCCCATACAAAAATGCACTTTTGACATCCATTTGAAAAACTTTAAGGTTGTGATAAGCAGCATAAGCTAAAAACAATCAAATTGTTTCCAGTCTGGCAACAGGGGCAAAGGTTTCATTATAATCAATACCTTCCTCTTGTGAAAACCCCTGTACAACCAGTCTAGCCTTGTTCTTAACAATAAGCCCATTTTCATCAGTTTTGTTCCTAAACACCCATTAGTGCCTATTGCACACTTACCTGGAGGTAGAGGAACCAGTTCCCACACTTGTTGTTTCTTGAACTGAAGAAGCTCAAGCTGCATGGCTTCAACCCATCCATTGTCCCTTAAAGCAATGTGATAGTTCTTTGGCTCTTGCTGACTAATGAAGAGAGCATAGAAGCAGAAATTTGACAATTGACTTCTTATTGAAACGCCAGCATTGATATCACCAATGATTTGAGACATAGGGTGATTCTTCAGATCTTGGTACACAATAAGATCTGTGCAAGTGTTTGTAGCAGGCTCAGAAGCAACAGATGGTGATGGTGAAGCATTTCCTTGAAACCAATCAGTAGATGGTAATTCAAAGGAAGTTGAAGTTGTAGAAATCTCATCAGCATTCGTTGTGGATTGTGCTACTGAAGCTACAGGAACATCAGGTCTAGCTGAATCAGGCAGTTGATCACTAAACTTGAAAAGGTGATTACGGATATCATTATCATCATCAGTAACACCAGATGGATGACTAGCTACAGAACATGATGGATTCATATGATCTACAACAGCAGGTGGTTGATAAGGAACATATTGCAGAATGTCCAGATCAAACAACTCCATAGGGTTTTGTGGAATTGTATCCTTAGGGGATTCATTGAACTTCACATGCAAGGTTTCTTCAACTATCTTTGTCCGACAGTTGAATACTATATAAGCCTTGCAAGTGGATGAATACCCAACAAAATACCCTGCATCCACCTTAGAATCAAACTTTTGGAGTTGATCCTTTGTGTTGAGAATGTAACAGGGACACCCAAATGCTTTAAAGAATAAAATCAAAGGGGCTAAATGATGTAAAACTTCATAAGAAGTTTTCATCAACCTCTGATTTACTAAGGCTCTATTCTGTACATAGTAGGCTGTATTGACAGCTTCAGCCCAAAAGGTCAGTGGCAGACCAGAATCAGCCAACATGGACCTTGCAGCTTCAATGAGGGTCCTGTTCTTTCTCTCCACTACTCCATTTTGCTCTGGAGTCCTTGTGATGCTATATTGCCTCTTGATTCCCTTTGACAAGTAAAACTCATCAAGAGTGTGGTTTCTGAATTCAGTACCATTGTCACTCCTCATACACTTAACTTGTAGGGAATACTGCTTCTCAACATGTAACGAAAAGTTCATAATGGACTGAGCAGCCTCATCCTTTGAATGCAAGAAGAAGGTCCATACATATCTAGAGGAATCATCCACAATTACCAGACAATATTTCTTCTTTGCCATACTCATTACCTTCACAGGACCAAAAAGATCCATGTGCAGTAGTTGTAAGCAGGCATTAGACTTGGACTCTTCTATGGTTGGCAATGAAACTTTATGTTGTTTCCCTTTTAAGCATGCAGTGTAGATTTCATCACAATTGAATTCCTTTATTGGAAGACCTCTCACTAAACTCTTATGGATCAACTGATTCATGTTTTTGAGATTAACAAGACCCAGCCTTCTATGCCACAGTTTAGATTCTTGGAGAGAGGCCTTAGAGAACAAGCATGGATAGCCTCTCAACTCAATTTTCTTTGACAGATCAAAGGCATATACTCTTCCTATCCTGTTAGCCTTCAGGAGAGTATTATCATCCAGTACTTTGTCAATCAGGCTCAGAACCTTGGAAGACAGAATCCTACAGTTCTGGCTTGTGAAAAGAGCAACATGTCCTTTGTCACACATCTGACTGACACTCAACAGATTGTATTGAGATTCTCCACATGGTTGACATCATCAAATCTAATATCTCCATTAGACACAAATCCCTTTCCAATGATGTAACCTTTAGCATCATTTCCAAATGAGACAAATCCCTTCTTTCCCTGAGAGTAATCATGAAGAAGAGAGCTGCTCCCAGTCATGTGCATGGATCCTCCACTGTCACATACCAGATGCTTCTTTGGCATGCTGAAGAACCCTGCATAATCATAAGAAACTAGTTAGCTTTGGAGACCCAAACCTTTTTGGTTTTGGGACTGACTTTATCAACAGATTTAACCATAGCTGGTTTCTCATGATTAACAGCTGATGAAGATGGAGATAGTGCAGAAATGGATTTGGGCCTGGAATCCTCTTCAGTGGTTTGATCACAGTGGCTTCAAGTTGGTTAACTCTCCCCAACAGATGCTGAACCATCATAACAAGTTGTGTCTGATTTGACACTCCAGAGCTTGTTTTTGATGAGTTCCTTGACCCACCATTTCCTCCTTCTTAGATTTCACAGACTTAGTCTTATGTTTATCATGAGGAACAATATCAGCTGTCTTCTGATAAACCGCATCCTTCTTAGTGGATTTGTGTAAGGCCTTGGGTTTATCAGGTTGAGATGATTGTGGTACAAACTGGTCTCAAACTTAGTTTTCATTTTATTTATTTCTAGTTTAATGAGCTCATCCCTTTGGAGCTTTAAACCCTTTTTGTACCAACATTCATCAGATAGATGATTGAATTTACCACAAATTTCACATGGTTTATTCTTCATCTTGGACATCTTTACTGCTGAAGTGGAAACTACTGAAGGTGTGATCTTCAGTGCTTTCCTCCTATCAGTACTAGGTACTAAAGGATTTGTAACAGCTGAAGACTAGTAATTCAACTGTTTTCCATCCATCCTGATAGACTGTTTGATGGATTCCTCAGAAGTTGTTAGTCCTTGTATTTCAACTGATTTGAAATGCTTTTCAGATGTTGGGTCTCTTTCAGTAGTTAGACCATCAATCAATTTATTTGTTGAGATCTTAACACTGGTTTCTTTCTCTGATCTTAGATTATCATTGTCTTCAGCACTTATGTCTTCAAACTTTGTCTTCAGCACTTGTGTCTTCAGACTTTGTCTTCAGCACTTGTGTCTTTAGACTTTGTCTTCAGCACTTGTCTTTAGACTTTGTCTTCAGCACTTGTCTTCAGCACTTGTGTCTTCAGACTTTGTCTTCAGCACTTGTGTCTTCAGACTTTGTCTTCAGCACTTGTGTCTTCAGACTTTGTCTTCAGCACTTGTGTCTTCAGACTTTGTCTTCAGCACTTGTCTTCAGACTTTGTCTTCAGCACTTGTCTTCAGACTTTGTTTTCAGCACTTGTGTCTTCAGACTTTGTCTTCAGCACTTGTGTTCAGACTTTGTCTTCAGCTGTTGTGGACTTCAGCAGTTGTTGTCACGTCTGTGGGACTTAAGGTTTTTCTGATCCGGCTCATTGGTTCTTTTGGTCCAACAGTTTTTGTTCTAATCAACTTGGTCTTTGAACTTGTACAATGAGATCTTCAGCTGGCTGTAATTATGATTTGGTAAGCTTCAGTTTATTCAATTGTTGTACCCCAACAATACTCCCCCTAAACTGATGCTTGCCAACCTTGAATTTGAAGATCTTCTCTGTCACATCTCTTCTTGATCACTGATGTTCTGGGACAATTCACTAATATTCTTCCCCTCAGATTAAGCTCCTCCTAATATTTTTCTGACAAAGGATAGAATCTCTTGAGCATACTTCTTGGTATTGGATATGGGTTGTATCACTTTTGGATTATAGTTCATATCAAAACTCAAGGATAAGAATGTATTAGGCATATGGTGAGGCTTTGAACTTTAATAAATTGCACTAGGAACATAATCAATGTTGAACACACTTCCACTCTTTTGAAATAACTTGACAAATGACATTCTTCAAATAAAGGGTACTCCCATCATTAAAGTCCGGCTAACTGTCCGCTCAGTAGTTAGACACGGGTGCAAAACATCATCCAAAAAACGTGAGCTTAAGTACTTCAAAAAGGGCATCTCATAGTTTTACAAGTCCCTCGATGAATCTGTTAAAAAGTGACAAAAGTTGATTTCTATACTCTTTTTTTGTTACTTTCATGATCAAAATAGAGATGCTTGTTAGTTGCAATCATCCATATTTATCTTTTTCTTTTTCTTTTTCAAGTCCTATTCATAAGTTTTTCATAAGCATTTCATGCAACCCATCCACATTTCTTTGATAACTTATCTACATTTGGTTGCAAAGCATCTGCATTTGTTTGCAAGGCCTTCGCATTTGATTTCAATACGTCTGCATTTGTGCTTAAAGTACCCGCATTTGTTTACAAGTCAACTGTATTTGGTGACAAGACATCCACTTTTTTTCAAGTCATCCACATTTGGTTACAAGTAATCCGTATTTGTCTATAACACATCTGCGTTTGTGTACAAAACATCCGCCTTTGTGGATAACACATCCTCACTTATGGATAACACATCCGAATTTGTGTATAGCACATCTGCATTTGATTAAGCTTCATCTGCATTTGTTTTCAGACTTGAACAAAAATGATTTCACACTATAGTGCACGTCGGGAAAGCAGCAGTAGCTTCCATATCATTGTAGCTGCGGACGAAGTGTTCTATTTCTTCTTTCAGTAACTCCACTCTGTTTCAACCCAAAAGGTTATTTGCAATTGTGAATCAGTTCGTATTGTTCTTGTTGCTTCAATAAGTGTTATGTTTCTTCTTTTAGCAACTCCATTCTGTTGTGGAGTTCTTAGTGCACTAAATGTCTAGCAATACCTTTATTCCTGCAAAAAGAATCTAAGTCAGTATTAACAAATTCAATCCCATTGTCACTCCTTCAAATTTTAACTTTTGAATCAAGTAATTTTCATTCTTGATGATTTTTTGATGTTTTACTGTTGGAGTTGTAAAAGATAGTCTATATTATCAACATAATCAAAGTCAACAAAAGTCAACCTCACGGTCAAAGTCAACGTGAAAGTCAAACCTGACATGTTCGAGACGAAGAGCCAAGACGAGACGTTGAAGCTCTACAGGACTAGGAGTTTTATTGTATTAAATATATATTTTATGTCAACAAAATATATTTAAATATGTTTTAGTCATTTTTATGTTTTATATGTAATTTCCATTAATTAGCCTAAGTCTACGAGGTTAAGTGCAATTATTGAATATTAGTCTAGACTATAAATAGGTTAATTGTCGTTAGTGTTTGTTAATGGTTGCATGACCAATTGATTGAGCGATTACTTGTAAACAATTAATTAGCAATCAATAGAGATCAAAGGGGATTTACTATGTTTATCATTGTTTGATCTCACAAATCTTCATAATAGTTTATTCATGTGTTCATCCTGGATTTACATTTACTCTTTGGTTAATGGTTGCATGACCAATTGGTTTGACCAAATAGATCAATGTGAAACAATTTGAGCGGTGTAGTGTTTGTATTGATAATTTGTGATTTATGAGACACTCTATGTTGTTTTTCTTTATAACATGAAGGGCAAAGTTTTGAACAATAAAACTCTTTCTCTTGCAATCCAATGACTAGGTCATTTTTCACCAATTTGTTCATGTATTTATCTTAGAATGAACAAGCCTTCTATGCCACAATTGAGATTCATCTTTCGATGACTTAGATAGGAGGCATGTTTCATGTCTTGTGAGTGAAGTGTTGTTCATATCCAAAACATTGTTTCTTTTATTGATGCTTCATGAAGGATCCAATCTTCTTGAACTGAAAAATCTAGGTAAAGAATGTATCAATTACTGTTATCAAATAATGTGGTATAATTTTGATCACAAATTTGAGACACAATCAGTAAATTATATTGTAAATTTTCACAGTAGTTTACTTTCTTAAATTTGTGCACACCATTAGTTACCATTTCTTCACCAACTATTTTACCTCCTTTCTTATCCCCACCAAATGTCACATGTGAGGCATTTTTATGTTTGAAGTCAGAGAAGTGAATAGTTTCCTTTCATAGCTGTTGGACCCTAAAAGGATTATGCATGCTAATTCAATGGGTGAGTTGATGGTTGTTTTGCTGGAATCCCATAAGTCCAAGAAGAAATGCGGATGAAGATACTACACAAGAAAAACCAAGTATGGTCTTCTGCATTTGTCAATGCGAAAGACATAAAAAAAATATGTACAAGTATTTGTTCTTCGCATTAACAAATGCGGAAGACCAATTAGTAATACGGACAAGACTTTGTTCATCCGCATTTGCCAATGTGGATGACCAGACAAATACGCAGATGTATTTGTTCATCCGCATTAACCAATGTGGATGACCAACATACTAATGTTGATGATCCAGTGAAGAAATGCTAATCAAGTCAACTCATCCGCATTTGCCAATGCGGATGAACAAGCAGAGATGTGGATCAAGAGTTAGACTAGTTCTGATGTAATAGGTCAGGGTAGTTTAGTCATTTTGTAAAGGCATCTTGTCCGCCTATAAATAGAATAGATAACCTCGTACATGAGGCGACCGAATTTTAGACAATCAAAATATTTGTATCCCTTGGGTGCATTATTACTTTTCTTGCTAAACCCTAGCGGTCTTTGTAATCAATCACCTTTATTAACATATACAATATCATTTGTGAGTATTTCTTCTGCATTGAATGTTTCTTGATTGTTTGATTCCGCCATTCAATTATTAACTCAATCACTATATTCGATCCTTAGTGAGAATCTCAATCTCACTAACCAAGTCAATTGGTATCAGAGCTTTGGCTCTTGATTCTTTTTCAGATCTACCCAAGACCTGAATAGAATTTGATTGATCTGCTGATTGAGTTCCTAATAGTGTATTCCATCATCTCTAATTAGTAAACAGCAAAAAATACTCCTATCAACAAGTTCTTATCGAAACATTCACATAAACCAGTTACTATTCAAGCGATTTCTGTCAAGAACTTAGCTAAAACCAACAACAAGAAACTCACTAAAGTAACAGATCTGATTCTAAAATTTGTTGGACTATTTAGGCAAGTTGGACTAATCAATCCTAAAATTCATCTAAGTCGTAATTAAAAGAAGTAAAAAACTACCTGTTAAAATGGATTCTAAAAGTTTCTCAGAAATTGGGCATAACCCTAAACCTCTTATGCTTAAACACAAATATGAGTTTAAACAGTGGAAAATCAGGTTTAGGAATTACATTATAGGTGTAGATCCTGAATTCTGGATCTCAATATGAAAGGGGCCACAAATCCCTGTCACTCTGTCTGCAGATCAAGCTAGAATTAACAAAACTGCAAGGATACCCATCGAAGATCTAACTCTTGATGATGAACATTATAAGAAAATCAAGATTGATTTGAAAGCTTACTCTATGCTAACTCAAGCACTCAAGATGGATGTGCTGAAAAGATTGGAGAAACATGGAACTGCAAAAAACAGTGTGGGATGCACTAAAAATCATGTGTGAGGGAAGTAGTGAAGTAGCAGAAATTAACAAGGATAAGCTTGTTAATCAGTACGAAACTTTCATCACACAAAGGGGGAGTTTATATCCAAACAACTGCATAGATTTGTGTAGTTGGTAAATGACTTAGAAATCATGGGAGTCACTTACAAGATAAAGGAATTAAACAAGAAAATGCTACACAGCCTCCCTCAAAGCTGGAAACAGAATGTAACAAAGCTGAAAAATACTCTTGATCTCAAGAGTACTACTTTGGATATCATGATAGCCAAAATAGAAGCATTGGAACTTGATGAAAGAAGCATAAATCTTGGTGATACAAGAGTGATTGAGGCTTACAGATTTCCATCAGAATCTCATTCTATGGAAAATGCCTTCATCATTGAGGAGGATGATTTCATCTCATCAAGAGATCAACTAAACAACATAGGGTTCATTGCCACTCCACCAACCAATCATCCATCAACTTCATCCTAAACATCCAGAGTCACTACTAATCCTACAACCACTCATGAAGACACAAGATCACAAGAACAAAAGGCAACTTACAATGCCTTTGTTGCAAGCTTTGAAGCATACTTAGGAGGAAGACTCACTTCTGCTCATTGATCCAAGAAGATATGGAGGATATGGATCCAGATGATGTGGGAGAAATGGATCTGCAATGGAAAATGGCCATGATTGCTATGAGAGCAAATAAATTCTTTAGAAAAGGGAGAAAGCTCATCCTTAATGAGAATACAAAACTTGGATATGATAAATCCAAAGTGAAATGCTTCAACTGTGGCATGGCTGGCTACTTCTCCAGAGAATGCAATGCCCCAAAGAGAAACAACTTTCAAAGGAATTCTCAAGTCTAGTCATCCTCATATTCTAACTCTCAAGCTCACTGCGACAATCAACAGCAGCATCCATCCACAACAACACCAATCATGTCAAAATCCACCTCAACTGACAAACCAAGCTCATGGAAGCAGTCGGTCATCTGCCAATGCTCTCGTGATAAAGCAAGATGGGGTATGTGACTGGAGCATGTATGCATAGGAAGTCAAGCCTCATTTTCAAAATCATGCACTTATGGCTCACATCACTGATGGTCCATCTCCAATGCTTCACTTAGGTAAAATCTAACCTTTGTAGTGAAAAATGTATTAATGAATTGCAAGGTTATAGAGAGCATAACCATAAACAGGCAGATAAAATAAAAGAAGAAAAGGTGAAGTCAGAGGTGATGAAAAAAGAGATAAAAGACTTTGAAATCAAAATTAAATCTCTTATCGCTGGCATCGAAAAACTGCAAGGTGAAAAGTACACTCTTGTAGCTGAGAATGAGCTACTTACAGAAAAGTTAGCTCAATCTATGGTTGAACATACACTTACTAAAGTAAAACTTGAAAAGTTTTAAATTGCTTCAGTCAAGCTGCAAGAGATGCTTGATTCTCAAAAGGATCGAAAGGACATGTCGGGGATTGGGTATAATTCATGTCCTCTACCATACAATGACAACTACATTGTCATGCTTGAATCTATCTCACTCAATAAGGAAGTTGAAACTAAAACTATGGAACCAAAATCCATAGTAGAACAAGCGACCAATCCTCAAAACAAACGTGATGTTTATATTGAAACAAATGAGGATTAAAATCAAGTTAGGTCACCCAATCAAAATCAAAGAGTGCTCCGACAACGCAGTGAGTGTCATGAAACCCACAAGCCCCGTAAAAGCAACTGTTCCTTTTATAAAATTCATACCTTATATTTTAAAAGGTAAAAAGAAGTATGTGAAGTTAGTGAAAGCCACTGCTGAGAGCAGTTCCGATAATGAGATTATATCTCCAAAAAATTCAAGAAAATCAGAAAAGGTTTCACTACAAAAGAAACAAAAAGGATCACTAAGTTCAACACATAAAACTCTATCAGACCCTCAGTCTTCAAAATTAAGACAGGGAGTTGGGATTGATATTTGCAACAAGGAACATGTTGACAGTTTGAGAAAGAGGTGAGAAATGGGTTGAAGAAACAAAAACAGCCCAGAAAATAAAAACAAATGTAGTGTTGTGAAGCAAACTACAAAAAAGGTTGATTTTGATTCATCCCCAAAGAAAAAGAAAGTGGCTCATTAGCAAATGAAAAAATCAGCTAAGGCTCCCAAACCAAAATCTGATTCAAGCAACAAACAAATGTATTGTGACTTTGTGATATGTTCAATCACAAGATAGAAGAGTGCTTTTATAATCAATACTACTCTATCTGTGATATGAACAACCACTCAACCAAAAATTGTTATTTCAACAAATATTGTTCAGTCTGTGATATGAATAATCACAATAAATTTGCTTATTACTTCAATTAGAAAGGATTGAGAATTTCCCAAAAAAAACCATCTAAACAACATCATCAGGAAAAACTCAAGTCAGGAATCATTTGTATAACAATCAATCTAGAACATCTAGATCACTCAATGACATAAGTAAAACAAAAGAAACATGGAAAAGTCAAAGAAACAACCACTTCATCAATCAAAAGTCTGACTTTACAAAACCCAAAATGATCTTTGAAAATAAAAAAAACCATTTAAATTTCTTCAAAAGAACAGATGTCAAAGGTTTCACACTCATCTGACTCTTCTGTTGATGTTGATGAGATGTAAGGCCTCGTTCCCGGGACGCTTATAGCTGGATCCTCATTGAACATAAAACATATAATTACATTGTATTTCATAAAGTATCGCAGCAGAAACATTTAAATATGACATTCATTTCAATATGGTAGCTTTTGTAAAATAATACATCGTTAATCAGTTACAAAATACCTTGTTGCATTCCATCACAAAAGTGTTATATAAATGGATGGCATCCCAAAAGAGTTGAGTAGCCACCTCGTGCCATCCTCAGCAATCATTACCTGCCAACCGGAAACACAACAAAGTCAGCATTGCTGAGTGAGTTCTAGTTTTATAAAATAAAACATACTTTTCTTTCGTTAAAACCGTTCTTTCTTTCATGCGATCATACATCATACGTACACATAGATAATAATTATATTCATCATTTGTTAACTTCCGTTCATTCATTCATTCTTACTTCATTCGTTCGTTCATCATTACATCTTTTTCTTTGGTTATCACCATGAACTTTACCCTTCATTCTCGTGGTACTGCACCTAAGCCTATAAATGACCTTCATCGGTGGTGCTCGACACCAAATGGTCACAGTACCTAAGGTGAAGTTCAGGTATACCATTGTTATATGCTATGCCCTTCATTTTCGTGGTACCTAAGCCTATTAAAGACCTTCATCGGTGGTGCTCGGCACCAAATGGTCACAGTACCTAAGGCACGCAACAATGGTTCATACGTATGGTCTATCACAAGGAAAGACCCCGATGTGAATCCTCCCGGGGTAGTGAACCCACACACCGTTGGGCTAACACCTTATGGCATGTCCCGACATACAGTGCTTGCAAGACTTTCATTACTTCATCGTTCATTAATGCATGCATTCTTACTTCATGTTCCTCTTTCATTATCTTTCACTTTACGTTACTTAATACTTCATTTCATTCATTCACATTCAACGTAAAGCCATAGGAAAGACAAACATACATCAAGATAAGGAACACAACATACATAGTCATCATCATCATACAGGGAAACATCATACATACATAACATGCATAATCATGCAACATCATCATCATCATGCCCGACATGCTCTCTAAGGCCTCAACCGTTATCTTACATGCTCTTACGGGAACCTTTACGTCAAAACTTACATTTGCACTTTCCCCTGAAAGTCAGAAGTTAAACTACATTTCTCCTCGGGTGCAACAACCCTATTCGGGCGTATGGACACCCTTCAGTCGCATGGCCTCCATGCGACTGAACATCATGCGAATGAACCAATGCTGATGAACACTCATGCGAATGAACACCCAAGCGTTACCAGTGGACTTAATGTGGATGGACCCCATGCGAATGGAACTAATGCGGATGAGCACTTATGCGACTGGACGCTCAATCGCATGACTCCCCATGCGACTGGCCCCAATCATGCAAATGAACTCTCAATCGTGTGAATGAACCCCGTTCGCACTTCATTCGGCCGTATGGCCTCCATTCGGTCGCGTAGCCCTCGCTGATGCAGAATGCAGTTCATCCCGAACCCAATCTACCATTTTTGACCTCCAAGCTCATCCAAACTCATTCTAAGCCCAAATAAACCATCCTAAACCTTAGGAATGAGTACCACAACACCATTCAAGCACACACAAGCTCACAAACAAGGTTCAAACACATCATACACACACATACACATACACAAACAGGTCAAGCATACATGTACTCAAAAACCCAATTTTCAGATGTCTTCCAGCCCTAAAATCATTCAAAAATGTGTTAAAGAGGGGTCCTAGAACTCACACAAACGACCACAACCAGAAGAGCTTCGATTTGACTCGCTTCTAAACGATTTTGGCTCACTCGAACCAACCCGAACCAACACATCTTCCTCTTTTCTTCCTTTCTCTCTTCTCCTCTCTTGTGGCTGAATATAAGTGTGGGGAGAGGGTAAGGGCTGCCCTCTCCCTTTATATAGCCCCACTCACCCAACTTTTTTCGTTGGCGAGTTTGGTCCCTCGACTTAGGACTTTATTTCTTTCTTCCTTCGTCGGCTACAAATAAATAAATAACCGGGTGTTACAAGTGCACCCCCTTAAATAGGTTTCATCCCTGAAACTTGTTATTCCTCGAACAGACATGGGTAATGATGCCTCCTTTCTTCTTCAGCCTCCCACGTTGACTCGGATCCTTCCTATGCCTCCACTGTACACGCACAAGAGGAACCACTTTAATTCTCAGCCTCTTCTCTTTTTGATCTATGATTGCCACTGGTTGCTCCACTTAATTGAGTCGTTCATCTACTTCAATATCTTCTAATGGAACAATCATATCTTCGTCTGCCAAGCACTTCCTTTGATGAGACACGTGGAATGTCGGGTGAATTCCACTTAGATCATCTGTAACTCCGGTCTATAGGCCACCTCCCCTACCTGAGTGATGATTCGGAAAAGGCCTATGTATCTCGGGCTCAACTTCCCCGCTTTCGGAAATGAATAATACCCTTCCAAGGTGAGTCCTTCAACTTAACCTGGTCACCCACTTGGAACTCAATCGGTCTGCGTCGTTTATCGGCATACGACTTCTGTCGATCTTTGCCTCCTTCATGAAGGCTTTGATCTTCTCAAGCTTCTCAGTCGTAGCCTCAATTACCTCGACGCTCCCCAATTCCTTCTAGCCAATATCACCCTAACAAGCGGGTGTTCTACATCTCCTACCGTATAGCGTCTCATATGGTGGCTTACTAATGCTGGCATGAAAGCTGTTGTTGTATGAGAATTCAGCTAACGGTAAGTAGTCATCCTAACTTCCTCTATAATCAATCACACATGCCCGGAGCATTCTTCCAATGTCTGAATGGTCCTTTCTCACTCACTGACAGTTTGGGGATGATAAGTCGTGCTAATATGTAACCTCGTCCCCATGGCGTCGTGGAATTTCTTCCAGAATTTGGAGGTAAACCGGGTGTCACGATCAGACACAGTAGACACCGGCATACCATGATGAGTTACAATTCTTTGATAAAGAGATTAGCCAACCTCTCAGATGAATATGTCTCGCAGATCGGTAGGAAGTGAGCACTCTTCGTCAAGCGGTCAACAATCACCCATATAGCATCATACCCTTTTGTGGTACGCGGCAACTTCGTAATGAAATCCATGGTGATGTGCTCCCACTTCCATTCCAGTATATCGAAAGGTTGGATCTTCCTATATGGCTTCTGATGCTCGGCCTTTACCTGTAGACAAGTAAGGCATTTACTCACATACTCCACTACGTCGCGCTTCATACCCGGCCACCAGTAATCCTTCTTCAGGTATTGATACATCTTTGTGGTACATGGATGAATGGAGTATCGAGTCTTGCGAGCTTCATCCATTATCCTCATGCATAGATCCCCATACGAGGAATCCACACTCGTCCAAATCGGGTTTTAACACCATGTGTGTTTTCACCCAATTCCGCGACCAGACCTCTCATTCTCTCAGAATTAATATGATCTTCTTTCAGTGCCTCATCTTGAAACTCTTTGACTTGATTCATCACATCAGAGGTCATGATTAGGTGATATGCTTTCACCTGAATCGGCACGGGCCTCTCTTTTCGACTAAGGGCATGAGCCACCACGTTGGCCTTGCCCGAATGGTAATGGATCTCGTAATCATAATCTTTTATGAGCTCCAACCACCTTCTTTGCCTCATGGTCAGGTCCTTCTGCTAAAAGAAATACTTCAAGCTTTTGTGATCAGTGAATATGCTGCACTTCATCCGTAGAGATAGTGCCTCCAAATCTTTAGTGCAAAGACCATGGCTGCTAGCTCCAAGTCATGAGTAGGATAATTGACCTCATGAACCTTCAACTATCGGGATGCAGAATCTATAACTTTCCCTCTTTGCATTAATACACAACCCAACCCCGAATAGCAAGCATCAGAATAAACCACCAGATCTTCGCTTCCATCGGGTAATGACAAAACAGGAGCTTGAGTCAATCTTGCCTTCAATTCTTCGAATGCCTTCTCTTGAGCTTGAACCCATACAGACTTCATATCCTTCTGAGTCAACTTGGTTAGTGGGGAAGCAATCTTAGAAAAGTCTTGGATAAACCTTATATAATAGCCCGCCGATCCCAAGAAGCTACGAATCTCGGATGGCGTCTTAGGTGACTTCCATTGCATCACTGCCTCCACCTTTGTCAGGTCACCATAATCCTGTCGGGATTCACCACATGACCCAAGAATGAACTTCGCGCAACCAGAACGCGCACTTGGAGAACTTATCGTACAACTTCTCCTTCCTCAACGTCTCCAAAACCTCCCGAATATGGTCGGGATGCTCATTCTCGCTCTTCAATTAATCAGCATATCATTAATAAACACAATGATTGATTTATCCAACATAGGCCGACACACACGATTCATCAGATCCATAAAAGCAGCTCGCGCATTGGTAAAACAAAAAGACATTACAAGAAACTCCTAGTGACCATAGCGCGTGCGAAAAGCTGTTTTAGGGATATCTTGTTCCTCACCTTCAACTGATGGTAACCAGATCGAAGATCTATCCTTGAAAACCAACTAGCACGCTAAAGCTGAGCGAACAAGTCATCAATTCTTGGTAAGGGGTATCGGTTCTTCACCGTCAACTTGTTCAGCTCACGGTAGTCAATACACATCCTCATACTACCATCTTTCTTCTTCACAAACAAGACCGAAGCACCCCAAATACTCGGTCTGATGAACCCCTTATCAAGCTGCTCTCGCAAGTGCTCCATCAACTCCTTCATCTTAGTCGGAACCAACCGATACGGTGCCTTGGCAATAGGTTGGGCACCGGGTATCAGATCAATCTGAAACTCGATCACTCCGTCAGGTGGCACTCCTGATAAATCCAAGGGACAGGTCTGGAAAGTCACGCACAACCGGTACATCAGACAGTTGTGGTGCGGGCATATCCATATCCTTTACATAGGCCAAATAGGCACTACATCCACGCCTCATACACTTTCCCGCCACCGCCATTGAGATAACTTCGGGATCGTCATGACCCGATCTCCATAAACAGTTACCAAAATTTCGACAAGCGTTGTCAACCAAATCAATTTCTTGCGACACACAATGTTCGCCTTGAAGTCCGCCAACCAATCCATCCCAAGGACCAAATCAAAACCACCCAAGGTCATCACGAAAAGTCTAACCGGAAACTTATGACCATCTAATTCCACATCACAGTCTCTGTCATTTCGGATATCCTGCTAGACTTACCTATGATAGTTTCTACATCAAAGGGCGCATCAAGACGTCTACTACTAACCGGCAGCTTAGCATAGAAAGCAGCAGAAATAAAACTTTTACTAGCACCCGAATCAAATAACACAGAAGCTAAAGTTTGGTTCACTAGAAACGTACCGGACACAACATCAAGGTCCATCCTAGCTTCCTCCTGTGTCATAGTGAATGCCCTAGCGCTCGCCTTCGGTCCTTCACTCCTCGTCTTCTTCTCCCCGGAACCTCTGCCCTTGGCTTCTTGCAATCCCTACTCATGTGACCCTCTTCACCGTAGTTAAAGCACCAGATCGTACAACAGTCCTTAGCTATATGCCCCGCCTTCCCATAATTGAAGAACAAGTTTGACCCAAACCTGCACTCCCCACTATGCTCCCTTCCACACTTGCCACACCTCTTCGACCCCGCACTTGATGTGACCACAAGGCGGTAATCCATTTGTGCCTTCTTATTAACTGTCGAGGCATCACCTCGACCAAACCTCTTCCCCTGCCAGTTTTGATCACCACCGCTCTTCTTGCCACCTTCAATCACCACCACCGTTCTCTCATCATAAAGTCTCCCTGCCAAATCCACTGTCGACCTAATCGTGCTCGGCCGGGTAGCGATCATGTGCCTGCGAATATCCGCTGGCAAACGCTGAATATACCTCTTGATCTTTCGAGACAGAAGTGTCACCTAATCCGGCACCAGACGTGCCATCTCGTTGAAATTGGTGGTATACTGTTGGTGCGTCATCGTTCCTACCTCCGGCTGCAGGAACTCTCTCTTAACCTTATCCAGTTCTCTGTGTGGACAGAACTCCTCAATCACCAATTTCTTTAGTTCAGACCATCTCATTCTCCTGATGGCCTTGCTACCCTCGGCTTGGACTATATTGACCCATGAGCACAGATCCGAGTCTACAAATGAATGGGTAGCAAACTTCACCTTCTGGTCCTCCCGGCACTCGCTGATATCAAAAACAGCCTCCATTTCCCACACCCTCCGGTGAACAATAGTAGCATTGCCGTTTCCATCAAAAGTAGGGGGCTTGCATCTCATAAACGCCCCGTAGTTACAGCCTCATGCCGCCTCCGGCGCAGGCTCTTCTTCTTCCTCCTCTTCGTCATCAGAGAGAACCGTTTCCGGCTACAGTTGCTCCCATCCTCCGAGAACATGTTTCTCTTCTTTCTTTCCCCATCTCAAACTGCCTTAATCACTTCGCTCACACAGACGGTAAGATTGCCTGCATGACCTCGTGAACTTCTTCCACCACAGCCTCTTTTACTAAGGCTCTCAGATTGGCGCTCTCATCACCACCCTCCGGATGAGGGGTCTCTGGTTCTTCACGAATCACCTTCTCAACTTTGGGTCTCCCTCTCTTGGGTCGCGGTTCACCACCGTGACCTCCACCACAAGAGGCTTTTAAAGATCTACCACCAGCCATTCACACTCACACTGAAAGATTCAACACCAACATGGTCATTCAAGGGAACAACTCAGTTTATGTCAAGTATAGTAAGTCCCGAATTACAGTGGCTAGTTGTGATCAGCCACTTAGTTTACACTTCATACCCCAAGCATTACGCGTCCTGACTACATCAGTATTGAAATCTACAAACAACACATAACATGTGCACATAATACCGGTTAACATTAAGAAAATACACGGCGCATAGCTACTTAGACTGGCATCCCTTCCCTTTCCATCCCATTTTCAGATTAAGTTAAGGTTTATTTTGAAATTTTACCCATGCGAATGGAACTAATGCGGATGAGCACTTAAGCGACTAGACCCTCAATCGCATGACTCCCCATGCCTTTGGCCCCAATCATGTGAATGAACTCTCGATTGTGCGAATGAACCCCATTCGCACTTCATTCGGCTGTATGGCCTCCATTCGGTCGCGTAGCTCTAGCTCATGCAGAATGCAGTTCATCCCTAACCCAATCTGCCATTTTCGACCTCCAAGCTCATCCAACTCAATCTAAGCCCAAATCAACCATTCTAAACCTTAAGATGCATACCACAACACCATTCAAGCACACACAAGCTCACAAACAAGGCTCAAACGCATCATACACACATACACATACACTACACAAATGGGTCAAGCATACACACACCTAAAAACCCGATTTTCAGATGTGTTCCAGCCCCAAAATCATTCAAAAACATGTAAACGAGGGGTCCTAGAACTCACACAAATGACCACCATGAGAAGAGCTTTGATTTGACTCGCTTCTCAACGATTTTGGCTCACTCGAACCAACCCGAACCAACACTTCTTCCTCTTTTCTTCCTTTCCCTCTTCTCCTCTCTTGTTAGCTGAAATATGAGTGTGGGGAGAGGGTAAGGGCTGACCTCTTCCTTTATATACCCCCACTCACCCAACTTTCCTTCGTTGGTGAGTTTGGTCCCTCGACTTAGGACTTCATTTTTTTCTTCCTTCGTCGGCTTCAAATAAATAAATAACCGGGCGTTACGTGAGAAGACACTAGTTAGATATCATAAGCAATGTCCCAGGTCTCCTCTGAATATATCACAATTTAGAGGAAAGTATCAAGAAGTCACCATAATAGATAGGAATGGAAACCCAAGACCACCATGGCTTGGGTTCCACATTCTAATTAGTTCTTTTATGCTTGCAGGGTCATCCATATAGGTCCAACAGCTTGTGGTACGTGGACAGTGGATGCTCTTGACACTTGACCGGAGATCGTTCCCTCCTTCATGACTTCAAGCACATACAAGGAACTACGGTGGTGTTTGGTGGAGATTTACAAGGTTGTAGAATTATAGGTGAAGGGTCTATGATAAAGAAATATTCAATCTGCTAAGCGTGTGAACAATGTGAACAACTGAACTTCAATCTACTAAGCTTTGACAAAGTGAACAACTGAACTTTAACTGAACTTCAATCTGCTAAGCGTATCTCAGATCTGTGACAAGAAATATTCAACTCACTTTACGGACACTCATTGCTACATTCTAAAACCTGGATTTCAGATCTCTAACGAATGGGTTGTCCTAAAGACCCCGAGGAAGAATAATACTTATGTTTAAAACATGTATTCCCCATCACCTAAAGAAGAAACATGTCTTTTGTTAAAAGCATAATTTGATGAGTCACAGCTTTGGCACAGACATTTGGAGCACACCAACTTTAAAAACATGAACAGATTGGTCAAAGGAAACCATGTCATTGGTCTTCCACAAAATGAATTTCACTTTGTTGATCACTGTTAAAGGAAAACATGCCTCAAAGGGAAACAACACAAATCTTCTCATAAATCCAAGCTAGTGAACACAAACAATACTCCATTGAAGCTATTTCATATGGATCTGTTTGGACCAACTTATGTCATGAGTATTGAAAATAAACATCATTGTTTGGTGATCATTGATGACTTTTCATGAATCACATGGGTGTCCCTCTTACTTCATAAAAATGAGGCATCCCAAATAATTCAAAACTTTACCACACAAATTGAAAATCAACTTGATCTTAAGGTCAAAACAATCAGAAGTGATAATGGAACTAAATTCAACAATGAAGACATGAGTTATTTTTGTACAACCAAAGGCATTGCTCATCAATTCAGTGCCGCTAGAACTCCTCAACAAATAGGGTAGCTGAAAGGAGAAATAGAACACTGATTGAAGCAGCAAGAACAATGCTAGCCGATGCTAGGCTGCCAATCACCTTTTGGGTAGAGGCAGTTAACACATCGTGCTTTGTAAAAAGCAAACTCTAATTATAAAAGAAAGCAACATGACTCCATATGAACTACTTTTTCATAGAAAATCTTTCATTGGATTTCTTAAATCATTTGGTAGTCCCATCTCAATATTAAACACCCGAGACTATCTGGGAAAGTTTTCATCTATGTCTGATGAAGGATTCTTTTGTAGGTTATTTTTCTGTTTCAAAGGCTTCCAGAGTGTTTAATCCTAGATTAAACATTATTGATGAATCAACAAATGTTTAATTCAAGGAACATTCGTTTCCCAAATCTACAAATGGTCCCGACTGGTTGTTTGATATTGACTCTTTTACAAAATCATTTGATCAATTTCACTTGACTTATGCAGGAAACTTCCATTCAGGTGACACTTCTTCAACTATAGAAAGAAGAAATGACTTTCCATTGATTCCTCCTACATCTGCTGAATACATGAATGAAGATGTTCCTCTCCAAGCTGATCCCATCAGACAACCATCACAAAATCAGAGTGTTTCACCTGAAGGAGGTCCAAGCTTATTACCACCACACTCAGATGATCTTTCAACTGAGATCAGAAATCATAAACAAGCAACTCCTCCATCTAAAACACAAAGAACATCAAATGATGAAAGTAATCACAGTGCTGCAGAAGCTGAAGCAGGAGCTGAAATGAAGTTTGACAATTTTCATAATACAACAACAGTACAGGATGAAGGTGCCTCTAACCATAATGAACTGAATGTGTCCAATCTTGATGTAACTAATGCTGGTGACTCCATTCCAACCACCAGAATACACAAGAATCATCTAGTTGAAAACATTATTGGTGATCTTTGACACGAAGCAAGTCTGGTATTGCAAACATCTGTTTGTTCTCATGCTTTCTCTGTCAAACAATACCCAAAAATATCAAAGAGCCTCTTCAAGACAATTCCTGGATTGAAGCAATGTAGAAGAATTTCTCCAATTCAAGAAACAAGAAGTATGGAAACTGGTAGATCTTCCTGAAGGACAATATCCTATCAGTACCGATGGTTGTATAGAAACAAGACTGATGATAAAGGGATCGTCATTAGAAAAAAAGCAAGATTAGTGGCGCAGGAATACACTTAAGAAGACGGAATCGACTATGACGAAGTGTTTGCACCTATTGCCAGATTAGAAGCAATCAGAATCTTTCTAGCATATTCTGCATCCATGAAATTCACTGTTTATCAAATGGATATGAAGTGTGCCTTCTTGTATGGAATGATTGCTTAAGAGGTATATGTGAGTCAACCACCAGGCTTTGAAGATCCAGATTTCCCTCACAGAGTCTATAAGCTTAACAAAGCTCTGTATGGTCATCACCAAGCTCCACGAAAATGGTATGAGACTCTGTCATCTTTTCTTCTTGAACATGGATACGAAAGAGGAAAGATTGATTAGACTCTGTTCAGAATAAGAAGATGAAAAGACATGCTCTTAGTCTAGATTAAAGCGGATGACATCATTTTTGGCTCTACAAACAAGCAACTCTACAATGATTTTGAAGACCTTATGCATTCAAAATTCCAAATGAGTGCAATGGGGCAACTCACTTTCTTTCTAGGGGTGCAAGTCCAACAGAAAGTAGATGGAATCTTCATCAATCAATCAAAATATGTGGAAACTATGTTGAAGAAATTCCACTTTACTGACTGTCAGTCTATCAGAACTCCTGTGGATACTAATGTGAAGATTGGACTTGGCCCTGAAGGTAAATCAGTGGATCCGACTCACTATCGATCTATGATTGGTTCACTTATGTATCTAACAGTCGGTAGGCTTGACATTATGTTTCGTGTTTGTATGTGTGCCAGATATCAAGCTCATCCAAAAGAATCACATGTGAATGTAGTCAAGATGATATTTAGATATCTGAAGGGCAAACCATCTCTTGGATTATGGTATCCAAAAGAAGGAGACTTCAATCTCTATGCCTTCACAGACAGTGATTATTGAGGATGCAACTTCAATAGAAAATCCACCTTTGGTGGTTGTCAATTTCTTGGTCCCAGACTGGTCTCCTGGCAATGCAAGAAGCAGACAAACATGTCTGTCTCAACAGCAGAAGCCGAGTATATTACAGTATCATCCTGTTGCTCTCAAGTACTCTTGATTCAAAAGCAGATGCTTGATTATGGTTATAACTTCTTGCACACACCAATTTACATTGACAACATAGCAGTTGTTTCCAAAATCAGTAATCCAGTTCAGAACTCAAAAGTAAAAACACATTAAACTTATATCACTTGTGAGAGACTGTGTTGAAAAGGGGTTTATCAAATTGATTCAATTACCCACTAAAAATCAATTAGCTGATTTGTTTAATAAGGCATTTGAACATAGTAGGTTTGAGTTCCTGGTTTAGTCAATTGTCAGGATTAACCTTGAGTAAAAAAATAATTCAAAACATCAAAAACAAGTCAAAAAAACTAGAAAAACACAAAAAAAGTCAATTTTATGAAGAATAGAATATGAGAAATGATATAATTACAGTCGTATATCATTCACTGTGCTTAATTTAAAATTTTTACAGACTGTCATGACTTACCAAATATGTTGGTAGGCTCAACTGGAAGAGAAGATACATACATTGATGAATTAAAAACCTTATTTAATAATGAAACTCTAATCACAAAGTACAGGTATGTATTGGCTTATCTGAGTCCATGTGTGTGTAGTAACCTAAACACACAAGGTCATGATGCTTTATGAATCTCTTTCACCCACATCAAGTTTCATCTTTGTTTTGCTAGGAAAAGACTTGATGAAACAAGCACATAGTACAGATGTATGATCCAAAAGATTCCTGTTGGACCAAAAGAACCAATGAGCCTGATCACAAAAACCTCTAAGTCCCACAGACATCACAACAACTGCTGAAGACTTGATCAGCTGTTTGAAAAAGTCTGAAGACTTCAACAGCTGAAGACTAAAGTACTGAAGACTTCAACAGCTGAAGACCAAAGTCTGAAGATCAACAGCTGAAGACTAAAGTACTGAAGACTTCAAAAGCTGAAGACTAAAGTACTGAAGACTTCAACAGCTAAAGACCAAAGTCTAAAGATCAACAGCTGAAGACTAAAGTACTGAAGATCAACAGCTGAAGTACAAAGACTGAAGACATCAGCTGATGACAACAGCTGAAGTTCTAGTACAAGTACTAAAGCCCTCAGAGTTTGTTACAACAGCTGAAGAAGCATTCTTCAGTTGTTATGATGGTTTCCTTTCAGTAGTTTTCTTTTTTGTTTAAGTATTTGTGAAACGACTAAAGAGCATGTTATTCAGTCGTTGTAGTTTCAGTAGTTTCTTTTCAGTAGTTGTAGTGACAGTTAACACTTAGTATTTTTGTAAGAAGATGTCAGCTGTTTTGACATCCTCAGTAGCTGTGTTAACTTTCAGTAGTTTGAATAATTCTGTTAGATGTCACTATCAAATGACATCAACAGACGTCACATCTCCTATATAAGGAATGTTCCACCACGACATTCCTATATAAGGTATGATTGACCTGATTGTATGTGTGACATTTTGCCACCACGAAAGCGCGTATTGAATAAAATATTTGATTTGCAGAATTCTTTCTATAATCAGTTGTTCTTACTTTGAATATCAACTGTATTCTTGTGAATTGTCTAATTCATTGTTTGATTTCCGCTGCAATACTCTCTAATCAATCAAACGTAGATCACTGATCCTAACAATTGGTATCAGAGCAGGTTAATCATTGATCGATCTAACAATTGATCATTGAAACTGCTAATCATATCTGCATTTGATTGAATTGGCATATTTGCAAGAATCGGTCATAGTTAAGTTGAATTTCTGCTACTTTCGTTTTATTGCTTTCTGTTTTCTCTTGGTTCAATTTGGTTGTTGTGTTATGTTCTAAATCTGTTAAAACTTAATTGATTTTGGTTGAATCTGAGAATGACTACTCCTTCTAATGACCCTCACAATACCGGTTCTTCAACCAAGCCTCCAATGTTAGTTAGGACTGAGTATGACATTTCAGGTTGTTGGACATCAGTGGTACATGGTGCACATAAGCCTATGGTAAACAATCCGGAAACCAATCAAATGGTTCCGAAGAAGAAGGAACAATACTCAGATGAAGATCGGAAACTGTTTGAGATTGATGCTAAAGCCCATGGAATTCTGGCCATGGCACTGCCGAATGAAATCTATTGAGGGCTTATGCATCATGAAACTGCTCATGACCTCTGGAAGGCACTGAAGGAACAATTCGGTGGAACTGATGAGGTCTTAGCAAACAACAGAGAAATCCTTGCCCAACAATATGAAACATTCTCTCACAGGAAGGGTGAGACACTGACTCAACAATTTGAGCGTTTTTCTAGTTTGATCTCTGAGCTAAAAATGCTCAAACATGAATATACCAATAGCCAGATGAACAACAGATTCCTTAGATCACTGCCTGAGAGATGGGACACATACACTATTGTCCTACGCTCTAGTGCAAATCTGGATAAACTATCTCTCACCCAACTTCATGGGAAACTGCTTACATTTGAGAGAGAGATAGAACAGAAAAGGAAACTGGCGTCATCAGGAAAGCTCACTGATGACTTTGTACCAGGGAACACTGCCTTGGTTGGTCATGAGTCAGAATATGCTGCATCTGAAGTAATTATGTTGATAGTCACTCTCATGCTTAATAGTGACAATTTAATTGTTTTATCATGGATGATTTGAAAGGAATAGCTGATGATGATCTAGAAGAGATGGATATTCTGAGCCAAATGGCCTTGATTAATATCAATCTCAGAAGTTCTACAAGAGGACTGGCAGGAAATTTCCAGGACTCTCTGGCAAAACCAAAGTTGGTTTTGACAAGAGTAAGTTGAGGTGTCACAAATGCCAAAGGCTTGGACACTTTGCAAGAGAGTGTAGATCATCTAGATCTAACTCCTCTGCACCCTTTGTGAGTTTTCCAAGCACTAGTCCACAAAACAGGGGGCAACATCCTGCTAGTTCTGGTCCTCATTCACAACCTGTTTCGCTTGAATATTTGTCCCTCAGGGTCCAATGTCATATCCGTATCCCTGCTATTACATGCCTCAGCCAAATCCAGTTCAAGTTCCTACTGCACAACAACCGCAAGCATTACCTGAGCCTCTACCATCTCAATCATAACCTCATCACAGCTTTTTCACCCCTGGTAATGTTGACTGGAGCAGTTTACCAGATGATCTCTCTGGTACTGAGCAATTATTTACTGGTGATGGTCAACATGGTGGTGAACATCCTTTTGGAATCTAGCTCTCATGGCCCTGGAATCTACTGAGGGTTCATGCTCCAATGCATCTTCTTCACAGGTGACCCAGGTATCTTCTGAGGCTAAGGCCAAGCTTTGTTCTGAATCTTGCATAGATGCATTTGTCTCTATTAGAGAAGCAAATGTAGCTGTAATTAATCAAAATCTAGAGCTTGAGCAACCTATTTCCAAAAGAAAAGCTGAATATGAGTCTATCCTTAAGGACAAACATGATAAGATTTATAAGCTTAAATGCCAATTAAGTGATGAAAAGGCTAAGCTAGAGGTCATTCTTGAGAACCATAAGGAACTCAAAGAAAAACTTGCAGCTACCCAAGTTGAGTGCGACCGCTGGGTGTCATCCTGCAAGGGATTTGAAATGCTGCTCAGTAAGCAATCTGCTTCAAATGTGATGTTTGGAATTGGTTATAACCATATTGCACCTCCAACAGATTTTACTCCAAAACCAATAGTAAAATCTGAAAGTGAAGCAATCTCCAAACCACATTATCATGTGCATCATCCACAAGTGATCTCCCAAAATCACAAGATGAAATAAGGGTTGATACCTCAGCAAGTCAATTGGCTGATGGGTTAACTACTGATAAGCACATGAAGCTGAGTATTTCGGATGTTGTCCCTCAAAGTAACTTAAGTACTTAGGGGCAAGTTACAACAACTGAAAAGCATTTCAAATCAGCTGAAATAAATGGATTAACAACTGCTGACAATGAACAGCTGAAGAACAACTCTTCAGTAGTTACAGATTCTTCAGTACTGAACAAAATTACTGAAAGGAGGAAAGTACTGAAGAGCACACCTTCAGTAGTTTCCACATCAGCAGTTGATCAATCCAAGATGAAGAATAAGCCATGTGAAATATGTGGTAAATTCAATCATCTTTCTGATGAATGTTGGTACAGAAAGGGTTCAAAACTCAACAGAGATAAGCTCATTAAAATCCAGATGGATGAAATGAAAACTGAGTTTGAGACTAAGTTTGTACCGCAATCATTCCATTGTGATAAACCCAAGCCTTCAACCAAATTCAAAAAGAAGGATAAGGTTCATCACAAAACAGCTGATGGTGCTCCTCATAATAAACATCAGACTAAGTCTGTTAATTTTAAGGAGGAAATGGTGGATCACAGGAACTCATCAGACACAAGTACTGATATGTCACAAGAGCTGAAAGCTTTGGCTACAAATCAGACACAACTTGTTATGATGGTTCAGCATTTGTTGGGGAGAGTTAATCAATTAGATGCACGTGTGATCAAATCACTGAAAAGGCATTCCAAGCCAAATCCAAGGAATCCATTTCAGCACCATCTCCTTCTTCAGCTGTTAATCATAAGAAACAAGTTATGGTTGCATCTGTTGATGAAAACAGACCCAAAACCAAAAGGTTTGGGTCTCAAAATCTAACTACTTTTCTTTTATGCAGGGTTCTTCAACATGCCAAAGGAGCATCTGGTATGTGGACAGTGGAGGATCTATGCATATGACTAGGAGCAGTTCTCTTCTTAATGACTACTCTCAAGGAAAGAAGGGATTTGTTTCATTTGGAAATGATGCCAGAGGTTACATCATTGGGAAAGGATATGTGTCTAATGGACAAATCAGGTTTGATGATGTCAACCATGTGGAGAATCTCAAGTATAATCTGTTGAGTGTCAGTCAGATGTGTGATAAAGGGCATGTTGCACTTTTCACAAGCCAGAACTGCAGGATTCTGTCTTCCTAGTTCTGAGGCTGATTGACAAGGTAATGGATGAACATACTCTCCTGAAGCCAACAGGATTGGAAGAGTGTATGCCTTGGATTTGTCAAAGAAGTTTGATTTGAAGGGTCATCCATGCATGTTCTCCAAAGCCTCTCTTCAGGAATCTAAACAATGGCATAGAAGGCTGGGTCATGTCAATCTCAAAAACATGAATCAGCTGATCCACAATCGTTTAGTGAGAGGTTTATCAATCAAGGAGTTCCACTGTGATGAAGCCTGCACTGCTTGATTGAAAGGAAAACAACACAAAGTCTCATTCCCTCCCATTGAAGAACCTAAGTCCACTGCCTGCTTGCAGTTACTGCACATGGATCTATTTGGTCCTCTGAGAGTGATGAGCATGGCAAAAAAGAAATACTGTCTGGTATTGTGGATGATTACTCCAGATTCATATGAACTTTCTTGCTACATTCAAAGGATGAGGTTGCTCAGAAGATTACAAACTTTGTGTTGTATGTTGACAAGCAGTATTCCCTATCAGTCAAGTGTATAAGGAGTGATAATGGTACTGAATTCAGAAACCATACACTTGATGATTTTTATCTTTCAAAAGGAATCAAAAGGCAGTTTAGTATCCCAAGGACTCCAGAACAAAATGGAGTAGTGGAGAGAAAGAACAGGACTTTAATTGAAGCTGCAAGGTCCATGTTGGCTGACTTGGTTTGCCTTTGACCTTTTGGGCTAAAGCTGTCAATACAGCTTGCTATGTGCAGAATAGAGTGTTAGTAAATCAGAGGTTGATGAAGACTCCATTTGAAGCTCTACATCATTTGGCTCCTTTGATTTCATTCTTCAGAGCCTTTGGATGTCCTTGTTTCATTCTCAACACAAAGGGTTAACTCCACAAATTTGATCCTAATGTGGATGCAGGGTATTTTGTAGGTTATTCATCCACTTGCAAGGCTTACAGAGTCTTCAACTGCAGAACAAACATAGTTTAAGAAACCTTGCATGTGAAATTCAATGAATCTCCTAAGGATAAAATTCCACAAAACCCTATGGAGTTGTTTGATCTGGACATACTGCAATATGCTCCTTATCAAACTCCAGCTGTTGCAGATCATGTGGATAAATCATCTTCTACAGCAAGTCTTCCACCTGGTGGTACTGAAGATGATGATGATATCAGTACTCACCTTTTCAAGTTCAGTGACCAACTGCCTGAGTCTGCTAAACTTGGTGTTCTTGTACCTAGCTCCATCCACAACAAATGCTGATGAGATTTCTGATTCCTCTATATCGTGTGATTTGCCATCTAATACTTGGTTTCAAGAATCTGAATCAACATCTGCTGATGCTGAACCGGCTACAAGCACTTGCACTAATCTTATTGTGCACCAAGAGTTGAAGAATCACCCCATGTCTCAAATCATTGGTGGTATCAATGCTGGCGTCTCAACCAGAAGTCAATTGTCTAAGTTGTGCTTCTATGCTCTCTTCATCAGTCAGCAAGAGCCAAAGAACTATCATGTTGCTTTCAGAGACAATGGATGGGTGGAAGCCATGCAGCTTGAGCTACTTAGTTCAAGAAACAACAAGTGTGGGAACTGGTTCCTCTACCCTGAGTAAGTGTGCAATAGGCACTAAATGGGTGTTTAGGAACAAAACAGATGAAAATGGACTTATTGTTAAGAATAAGGCCAGACTGGTTGTTCAGGGGTTTTCACAAGAAGAATGTATTGATTATGATGAGACCTTTGCCCCTATAGCCAGACTGGAGGCAATTAGATTGTTCTTAGCCAATGCTGCATTTCACAATTTTAAAGTTTTTCAGATGGATGTTAAAAGTGCATTTTTATATGGTAAAATAAAAGAAGAAGTTTATGTGTGTCAACCACCAAGTTTTGAGGATAATAAACATCCAGATTGGGTATACAAGCTTGATAAGGCTCTTTATGGGTTGAAACAAGCTCCTAGAGCCTGGTATGAGACATTATCAAATTTTCTTCTTCAAAATAATTTCACTAGAGGCTCCATAGATAAAACTTTATTCATTAAGAAGGGGGATCATCATAAGCTACTTGTTCAAATTATGTTGATGATATTATTTTTGCATCCTCTGATCCCTAGTTGTGTGATGACTTTACCAATTTAATGCATAAGAAGTTTGGAATGAGTGCAATGGGAGAATTATAGTTCTTTCTAGGATTGCAAATCAAACAAAAGGCTGATGGGACTTTCATTCATCAGTCTAAATATACAAAAGATCTTTTGAATAAGTTTGATTTACAAAATTGTAAGCCTTGTTCTACTCCCATGTGCAACACCACACAACTGGATGCACATCAGAAAGGTGAATGGTAAAGCTGTTCATGAAACACTTTACACATGTATGATTGGGTCCTTGATGTACTTAACAGCTTCTAGACCAGATATCATGTTTGCAACGTGTGTTTGTGCTAGATTTCAGGCTGCTCCTAAAGAGTCTCACTTCATTGCAGTCAAAAGGATCTTTAGATATCTGCAAGGTACACAATCTCTAGGTTTATGGTATCCCACTGGACACTCTTGCACATTGGTTGCTTTTTCTGATAGTGACTATGCAGGGTGTAAGCTAACCAGAAAGTCAACTTCTGGTGGATGTCAATTCCTAGGCAACTGTTTGATTTCTTGGCAGAGTAAGAAACAAACATCTGTTGCTACATCCACTGCTGAAGAGAGTACATTGCTGCTGCAAGCTGTACTTCTCAGGTACTCTGGCTTCAGACCAACTTTTGGATTATGGCATTACAGAGACTAAGACTCCATTATTAATGGATAGTGCTTCAGCTCTTTGCATTGTTAAGAATCCTGTCCAACACTCTAGGACCAAACATATAGAGATCAGACATCATTTTATTAGGGACTATTTTGAAAAAGGTCTAATTGATCCAAAGTTTGTGCCTAGTGCTGATGAGCTTGCAGACATTTTTACTAAGCCTTTGGATAGCTCGACTTTCCAAAACCTAGTGTTAAGGCTTGGTATGCTACAGCTAGAATAAGTGATAACTACTGATGATCTCAGTAAATAAGTACTGATGATCATTTGTAACCATATCACAAATAAGTACTGATTATGTTACAAGAACTGATACAGTCATAACTACTGATATAAGTACAAACAGATAAGTACTGACGTCCTATGAAACAACTGAAAAACAGCCAAAAAGACTGATGAGTAAGTATTGAGGACAGTATGAAACAGCTGAAAAGCTATGAATTGACGAAAACTACTGATGAGAACTTTCTCTTCAGTTGTTTCTAAAACTGCTGCTTCATCTTAAACAACTGATGACAAAACCACATCTTGACTAGTTTCACAACTACTGATGACTAACACCACATCGTCAGCTATTTACAACAACTGATGACAAAACCACATCTTCAGTAGTTTCACAACTACTGATGACTAACACCACGTCGTCAGTTGTTTACAACAACTCATGACAATACCATGTCTTCAGTAGTTTCACAACTACTGATGACTAACAACACGTCGTCAGCTGTTTCCAACACCTCAAGCTAAAACCATGGTCTTTAGTAGTTTTATAGCTACTGATGCCTAAAACCAAGACTTCAGTTTTTTCAACCTCTGAAGGTTAATACCACGTCATGAGTCGCTTAAACTACTGATGACTCATACCAAACTCTTTAGTTGCTTTATAACCCATACCCTACAAATACCTTGTCTTAGAGGGCTTCATCATCTCAAACCTAACGTTCAAAAACTCAGAACCTTCTATCACATCAATGGCGAACATGAAGCTTAAACCACGACACAACTGTGTTGCTTACCTTACCAAATCATCCTTCTGGACAAAGTTTGATAATGCCATTGATCTAATGATCAACTCTCCATACAAAACAGCTTTCCTTCTAAATCCTACCATTCATGCCGAATCCCTCCATCAGTTCTGGATGAATGTCACCCTCATCACTGGGGAGAATGGCACCGACTCTCTCCAGTCGTTCGTCAACAATTGTCAGGTGGTCATCACTCCAGAAATCCTTCGCCAAACCCTACAACTGGATGATGCCACTTTCCCCACTGGGTATCCAAAGGGCACCACTGATCTATCATTTGCCCAACATGGATACCAGGGTAACCTTAGTGCCTCTACCATCCTGAAGAAACATTTCCATGATGCGGAATGACTAATTTTTCATATGGTGAATGTATGCTTAGCTCCTAAGACTTCTTCTTGGGATCAAATGTCGACGAGGTGGTAGTAGGTATTATTCTCTATCCTTGACCAACAAAACTTAAATTTTTCTGAAATATTATTTCTTGAACTCAAGGATATGGCCTCCAAGCCTATAGCTAACCGATGGATATATATCCTCGGTTCCTAATGGCCATTATAGTAAACCAGCTGAAAGCTGAGGGACTTGTTGGCATTGAAGTCCCTGCCACGGCTGTATTGCCTGAAGTATACTCCAGGCACAACTCACACTAGTCACTCAAACTGGCTGCCAAACTGTGAAAACCCACGCAGCTGGAACCCACAGCCACCTCCTCCAAATCCATTGTCCCCACCAAACCCAAACACAAGAAAGCCAAAAAGGCTACTCAGGGAAATGAGTCCCCTGAGGATGCCCCTGCAACACAAACGCATGTGATATCTACTGGTCATAACACCCCAGTAGATACACGTACTCACTCACCCTCAACCGCTCAGGTTTCCTCTTAACAGGAGCCTGTAGCAACCACCTCTGGGGCACCTATACATCTGGAACCTTCCTCACTTGAGGAGGTTGCCATTGAAACGCACTACTCTCCCAGGGTGCATACTACCTTCACACCCTCTCCCACTGCAACCGCCCCCAAAGTCCTACCATCATAATTGCCAAAGTGCTGACTCACTTGCACTCCTCACCTCCTCCCCAGATACCAATCACAACTGGGATAGCCCCAACCATTGTGGGGGAGGACCAAAGTGCTTCTAACACCCCACAGCACAGGGGTTATCATATTCAATCTCCAGGTGTAAAAACGGAGATTTGAATTTCTAGTGAGGTTGCCACTTCTCCTGCTTCAGCATATGATCAGGCTGAAGTTGGTAACATTCATAAGACCTCACCAGAGGTAACTGCTAATGAAGGACATGGTCCTGAGGCAGGAAGTGCCCAGTACCATGACCAAGGGGCACATGCTACTACTAATCTACACTCAAGCATGTTCATCCTGATTCTATCAGGAGGTCAGGTGAGTCAGTAAACACTGATGATGACCCAGGCTTCTTTTATGATGTTTTAGCCCAAAACACCATCCTCAAGGATGAGGTGAGCAGACTCAAAGGGCTGCTTGCCAAAATTTCTCAGGATCAAAGACCATCTACCCCTCAAAACCCATAGATGGCACCTTCCTCTGAAGGTCTCCCATACACTGAGCCACTCCAAAACACTCAGCCACCTGCCTTTGCTTCTAGCACTATTTCTCAGGGACAGAACCCCCTGAGCAAATAGCTGCTATCTTTCAACATTCCTTACCTCTCATCACCTCAACTATCACTGATATGGTGCTTAAAACCCTTGATGAGAGGCTTCCCTTAGTTATACAACCCTTGATAGAGGATGATGAGAGCAAAAGGCTTTCTGACAATCAACCCCTTGCAACCAATGCAACCAAAAAGAGGGAGATTCAGTCAGTGAAAGCAAAAAGAAAGAGGATTGCAGATACGAAAGAAACTGAGAAGGAGAAGGTGAAGGATGCTGACATGGAGAAGGTGACTGAAAGTACTAAAGACTTTCATGTCACATACAAGAAAAGGAAGAATAAGAAGGAGACTGACTTGGAGACAATGGTGAAGAAGGCTGATGCCGAACACAGCCGATCGATGGATAACATCATTGATCAGTTGTTTAGGCAAGGTCACGACACTGAAAACTTGACTCGGAAATCAGAAGACTAGAGATTGAAGAAATCCAAGCTAGATGGGCAAGTTATGATGTGTTGGAAAGGGAAAGTCTAGAAATCATGATCAGGTTCATAGCAAAATATCTGGGTAGATCATTGATTGAGATCAAAGCATGGTCCAGGGATAGCATCTTGGCAATAACCACCAAGATCTGTTCGTCTGAAGTATACACCAAAGGATTGGTTATTGAAGCCTTAAATGAAGCTGGCGCTGGGAGCAGGACTGAACTAGTCAAGCAATCTAAAGCCGACCTCACATCCAGAATGCTAGAACAGCCTGTCAACATTCCCACACCAAAACCACCACAACCATAACCCACTAAACCAATTCCTTACCCACAAAACCAGTAGCCGATGAAGTACCCCAGAAGAGGAAGAGAAGGGTACTGAAGCTAGAAGAAGATGACGAAGATAATGATGAAGATGAAGATAGGCTGCCACTCTCAGCTGTTATACAGTTGCCTAAGGCCAGAAGTCACTCTCCACAATTACTCCTGAAACTCAAAGACAAATTGTGAAAGTGAAGCTAGAAGAAGAAGAGCTTCACAAACAACATGATGAGGAATTGTTGAGGAGGGTTGACAAAGCATATGCTGCGACATCTTCAATCATCAACATGAAGAAGCATGCTCTCAGATTATACACTCTTAAACATACATTTCAATATCAAAAGGAGAGAGTGAGGATTTGGCCTGATCCCAGGGTGTCTCATAGGATTCACAAGAAAAACCTTCCACAGAGATACATTGGCCAAGTGAAGAAGATTGTAGATGCAATGATCTCACTGGTCTTTGTACTATCACCCTGGGAAATCCTAGATAACTTCAAGAAAGCCTATAAAGCTAACCTGACCCCACAAAAGATGCTGGAAAATAAAATGGTGAAAAAGGGGTTAGTATATAAGAGGCTTGAGGAAGTTAGAAAGAATGAGCTCCAGTTGTTCTTAGAGGGTAATCACCCAGATGAATTTGCTTATAGAGTAATAACAACTGTGGAAAAATGGCATATGATCGTATCATTGCCATGAGAGACAAAAGAAAGAAGAAGAAGACTCCTTTCTAGCTTGAGAATATTGTTAAACTGGAGGTAGATGTGGATGGGAGCTTGTTAATTCACAGAGATGGTCTTTCTACTGTATCTATTTGAGAACCTATTTCTCTAAAGAAGTTACCACTAGAAGCCATCTACAATATGAGCAAAATGAAGATACATGTGCTAAGTATGGAAAAAATGGTAGAAGCAACAGATTTTGTAAACATGATCAAAGCCATTTTGGATCCAACTAAAGCAACATTTTTAATGCCTCCACAAGACCCAGCAGAATCCTCACAACCTCAATCACCACCTAAACATTGAATAACATAGGCGGCATAATCCTTAGGGAGAGTATTGTTGGACCCTGAAAGGATTATGCATGCCCATTCAATGGGAGAGTTGATGGTTGTTTTGCTGGAATCCCATAAGTCCATGAAGAAATGCGGATGAAGATCTTGCACAAGAAAAACCAAGTATGTTCTTTCGCATTTGCCGATGCGGAAGACATAAAACAAATACGGACAAGTATTTGTTCTTCCACATTAACAAATATGGAAGACGAATTAGTAATGCGGTCAAGACTTTGTCCATCTGCATTTGCCAATGCGGATGACCAGACAAATGCGCAGAAGTATTTCTTCATCCGCACTAACCAATGCGGATGACCAACATACTAATACGGATGATCAAGTGAAGAAATGTTGATCAAGTCAACTCATCCGCATTTGCCAATATGGATGAACAAGCAGAGATACGGATCAAGACTTAGACTAGTTCTGATGTAATAGGTCAGGGGTAGTTTAGTCATTTTGTAAAGGCATCTTGTCTGCCTATAAACAGAATAGATAACCTCATACATGAGACAACAGAATTTTAGACAATCAGAATATTTGTATTCTCTAGGTATATTATTACTTTTCTTGCTAAACTCTAACAGTCTTTGTAATCAATCACCTTTATTAATATATACAAAATCATATAAGAGTATTTCTTCTGCGTTGAATGTTTCTGATTGTTTGATTCCGCCATTAAATCATTAATTCAGTCACTATATTCGATCCTTAGTGAGAATCTGAATCTCACTAACCCAGTCATATGCCTAGAAAAACCACTATTAACATACCACTTGTTGTCAGCTCTCCAAGATTGTTCCTGCACACAGAAAGAAATCAATTAGAATTGACAACCCAAGCCTTAATGATCTTGGTTTGCCAGCAGTGTCTAAAATTGTTACTCCTTCATGAAAAGGTCTTGAAGTTTCAGTATTAATTTTAGTTATAGTTGATTCATTCTAAGTTGTTTAAGATGAGGATGATCTATAGAAGATGAGGTTGTTGAACTAGGTCCCTGATTTCTCATTCTCTTCTTAATTCACCTTTTCGTTGCTGGTTTGGTGTTTTGATTTTAATGATGAACCTTAGTTGTGGAAAGCTTCATCATCTTTTGATTCTGAATCAGGTACATGAGTTCCCTTGTTAGAATTATCAAAGAAAGCATCATCAACATTTGTTTCTTTTTCTATCAAATACACCCTTGTGTGAGGTGTTTTTGATTGCTGAAATGTTCTTTTCTTCAAAGGTTCAACATCAGTGGACGTTTTTTCCTTTTGGTTTTAGATTTTGTTTTTGTTGTTGCTTCTTAGTCTTTGAATATTTTTCACAATAAGTAGATTGAGTTTCTCATTCAGCTTTATCAGATTGTTTCTTCTTTGTGCTCTTTGTCTTGTTATTTTTGTTGAAATAACATTCCTGATTCAAATGATTACTTTTTTTACAAACAGCACAATGTTTGTTGAAGTAGCAGTTAGATGTCATGTGATTGTTCATGTTGCAAATGGCATAATAGTTGTTAAAGTAACAATCTTCAGTATTATGATTTTTCATATCACAACATTTGCAATACATTTCCTATGATTCTTCATTATAATTGACTGCTTTCTTCTTCTTTGTCAACTTTCGAGACTTTGAATCCTTCTCCAATTTTGCAGTTGACTTATCATTTTTTTTGAGGCTTTGATTTGTTTGCTACTGATTTTTCCTTCCGTAGATTATCTACTGAATTAGTAGATTTGGTTTTCTGAAGATTCGCTCCTGAAGAAGGTTTCTTCTTCTGTGGAAGATCTGCCAATGGTTTCTTCTTTCCCTTTCCAACGGAAGATGTGTATACTTCCTCATTAGATGCACGCTTTTAAATTTCTTCGTTTGAAGGTTTTTGTTGCTGATGTAATTCTTGAAGACCTTCATTTAGTTTAGCTCTTCTCTTGCAAATAGTCTTCAGCGTGTTTCTTTGTTTTGGGGGATATGGAAACTTTGATTCTTCAAGAACTTTTGGAATGATTGTTTCAAGAGCAACATTCTTACCAATGTTCAGTAGATCATGGTCATGTTCATCAAAATCATCCAAGTCATCACACTCATCAAAGTTAAATTCTAAGTCATTTTGTTTAATATTTTCTCATTCAGAAGGGCTGCTTGCCAAAATTTCTCAGGATCAAAGACCATCTACCCCTCAAAACCCATAGATGGCACCTTCCTCTGAAGGTCTCCCATACACTGAGCCACTCCAAAACACTCAGCCACCTGCCTCTGCTTCTGGCACTATTTCTCAGGGACAGAACCCCCTGAGCAAATAGCTGCTATCTTTTAACATTCCTTACCTCTCATCACCTCAACTATCACTGATATGGTGCTTAAAACCCTTGATGAGAGGCTTCCCTTAGTTATACACCCTTGATAGAGGATGATGAGAGCAAAAGGCTTTCTGACAATCAACCCCTTGCAACCAATGCAACCAAAAAGGGGGAGATTCAGTCAGTGAAAGCAAAAAGAAAGAGGATTGCAGATACGAAAGAAACTGAGAAGGAGAAGGTGAAGGATGCTGACATGGAGAAGGTGACTGAAAGTACTAAAGACTTTCATGTCACATACAAGAAAAGGAGGAATAAGAAGGAGACTGACTTGGAGACAATGGTGAAGAAGGCTAATGCCGAACACAGCCGATCGATGGATAACATCATTGATCAGTTGTTTAGGCAAGGTCACGACACTGAAAACTTGACTCGGAAATCAGAAGACTAGAGATTGAAGAAATCCAAGCTAGATGGGCAAGTTATGATGTGTTGGAAAGGGAAAGGCTAGAAATCATGATCAGGTTCATAGCAAAATATCTGGGTAGATCATTGATTGAGATCAAAGCATGGTCCAGGGATAGCATCTTGGCAATAAACACCAAGATCTGTTCGTCTGAAGTATACACCAAAGGATTGGTTATTGAAGCCTTAAATGAAGCTGGCGCTGGGAGCAGGACTGAACTAGTCAAGCAATCTAAAGCCGACCTCACATCCAGAATGCTAGAACAGCCTGTCAACATTCCCACACCAAAACCACCACAACCACAACCCACTAAACCAATTCCCTTACCCACAAAACCAGTAGCCGATGAAGTACCCCAGAAGAGGAAGAGAAGGGTACTGAAGCTAGAAGAAGATGACGAAGATAATGATGAAGATGAAGATAGGCTGCCACTCTCAGCTGTTATACAGTTGCCTAAGGCCAGAAGTCACTCTCCAACAATTACTCCTGAAACTCAAAGACAAATTGTGAAAGTGAAGCTAGAAGAAGAAGAGCTTCACAAACAACATGATGAGGAATTGTTGTGGAGGGTTGACAAAGCATATGCTGCCACATCTTCAATCATCAACATGAAGAAGCATGCTCTCAGATTATACACTCTTAAACATACATTTCAATATCAAAAGGAGAGAGTGAGGATTTGGCCTGATCCCAGGGTGTCTCATAGGATTCACAAGAAAAACCTTCCACAGAGATACATTGGCCAAGTGAAGAAGATTGTAGATGAAGTGATCTCACTGGTCTTTGTACTATCACCCTGGGAAATCCTAGATGACTTCAAGAAAGCCTATAAAGCTAACCTGACCCCACAAAAGATGCTGGAAAATAAAATGGTGAAAAAGGGGTTAGTATATAAGAGGCTTGAGGAAGTTAGAAAGAATGAGCTCCAGTTGTTCTTAGAGGGTAATCACCCAGATGAATTTGCTTATAGAGTAATAACAACTGTGGAACTCAAAAATGGGAAACAGATCAAATACCTATCTGAATATTATGGGCCAGAATCACTTTTTGAAGGAGGAGCTGAAGAGCTTACCATGGAGGAACAGATAACCTTCCTTGAGGCCTATACAAGGGAGTCATACAGACTCATTGTTGGGAAGTAGATCTCATGGATGGGGTAACAGCTCTGTGTCCAGTTCCCCAAGACAGAGTTAACATTCATCATTTGCCAAACAGATCATTTAGACTTCTTCCCAGGCCTATGCTTATATGGGTCACTTCTGAGCTGATCTAGAAGACAAAAAGACCAAATCTTTCTGCCATAATAAGTGGGACATCTTCAATAAGTTTAGAGGTTTTGGCTGCATTGGTTCAGGGGGAGTTTGTTGGACCAAAAGAACCAATGAGACTGATCAGAAAAACCTCTAAGTCCCACAGACATCACAACTACTATTGAAGACTTGATCAGCTGTTTGACAAAGTCTGAAGACTTCAACAGCTGAAGACTAAAGTACTGAAGACTACAACAGCTGAAGACCAATGTCTGAAGATCAACAGCTGAAGACTAAAGTACTGAAGACTTTAATAGTTGAAGACTAAAGTACTGAAGACTTCAACAGCTAAAGACCAAAGTCTGAAGATCAACAGCTGAAGACTAAAGTATTGAAGATCAACAGCTGAAGTACAAAGACTGAAGACATCAGCTCATGACAACAGTAGAAGTTCAAGTACAAGTACTGAAGCCCTCAGAGTTGTTACAACAGCTGAAAAAGCATTCTTCAGTTGTTGTGATGGTTTCCTTTCGGTAGTTTTCTTTTTGTTTTAGTATTTGTGAAACGACTGAAGAGCATGTTCTTCAGTCGTTGTAGTTTTAGTAGTTTCATTTCAGTAGTTGTAGTGACAGTTAACACTTAGTATTTTTGTAAGAAGATGTCAGCTGTTTTGACATCTTCAGTAGTTATGTTAACTTTCAGTAGTTTGATTAATTCTGTTAGATGTCACTATCAAATGACAATAGCAGACGTCACATCTCCTATATAAGGAATGTTCCACCACGACATTCCTATATAAGGGATGATTGACCTGATTGTATGTGTGACATTTTGCCACCATGAAAGCGCGTATTGAATAAAATATTTGATTTGTAGAATTCTTTCTATAATCGGTTGTTCTTACTTTGAATATCAATTGTATTCTTGTGAATTGTCTAATTTATTGTTTGATTTCCGCTGCAATACTCTCTAATCAATCAAACGTAGATCACTGATCCTAACAATTTTCAATGAAGAACACATCCAAATTGGATGAATCTACAAAAGCAATACATTCCAAGTTAATGAACAAAAGAATCCTATCATGGATCACCTTCCAAAGTGAAGTGAAAAGAATCCCAATGTGGATCATCATGGAAAGGATCAAAGTAAAAGAATCCCAATAAGGATGTGTGAAAATGAGTTCTCATAACTTATGTAACCTCGTAAGGAAAGTTATGAAAAAGTTCTACCATGGATTGTATAAAGATGGTTGATCATTCCATGCTTGTGTGTGTCAGGTACATATTGAATATTTAAATCAACCAAAAACATGACAAATATCATTTGCATCAAAATATCAACCGGGTATGAGTTTAAGAGGACAAACATACCTTCAATCATCAAGTTCATAAACATGTCCATTTTATGATAAAGGATGCACATGTGCAATGTAAGATTGATATGATCCCAACAAAAGATATACTTCTCTTCATTATCAATAATCAATGTATATAATTGCAACAAGTTTTTAAATCTTTAAACTTTCTATCTTAATATACTTTCTTAAAAACATTAAAAACAAAAGAAAAAGAAAATGCATGTGTTGATACAAAAGTTATACCATAGTATCTCAGCCTATGCAGATTCTTGGAACCATGAAAAGTCCAAGATCAGTCCAACAAGGGGAAACTTGTACCACTTCTGACATACAAGTCAATCCAAGCAAGAATTGACAACATCAATAGTCAACAACTTCATAAGACAATTCAATCAACGACATCTATTCATAACATGAAAAATCAAAACACTCACATAACTTATGATTAAGTTCAAAAGTTAATGCAGGTAAGTGCATTGGTTAATACGGGTGAAGGTAACCCATGCTTATAACCAATGCGGGTAGCTTCTTATTTTCAAGTGAAACTAATGCGGACAATGATTGTACTATACCGCATTAGTGTGTTACAAGTGTACACGAAAATTTGAAGTGTTAAAACCTATGCGGATCAAAAATTGTTCTACTGCACTTGTCAATGCGGATAAAATATTTTCAAGGGTTCAATCGCATTTCTTAATGCTAGATAAACTTGTAAGTCTTCAACCGCATTTGTCAATACTGATGAAATTTACACTTCCGCATTTGTTTTGAATGTTCATGTATTTTCAAGCAGAAATAATAGTGATTAATCTCCTGTCAATGAATGATGATCAACTGTGGATTTTATTCTATCGCATTTGCCGTAGTGAGCAAATGCTGACAAAGTAAGATCTTCCGCATTTGCTATAGTGAGCAAATGCTGACAGAGTCAGATCTTCCGCATTTGCTACAGTGAGCAATGCTAACAAATTTTGTTCAATCGCATTTGCTACAGTGAGCAATGTTGAACAAGTTTTGTCAACCGCATTTGGTACAGTGAACAAATGTTGATGAACATAACTCTTCCGCATTTGCAACAGAGCACAAATGCGGATGGAAGAAAACGGAAGTAACAATACTTCCGCATTTGCTAAAGTATGTAAATGCGGATGCCCAAAATCACAAGTTAACTCTTCCGCATTTGCAACAACAAACAAATGCGGATTGCAAAGTTATTGAATTTTCACTTCCGCATTTACAAGAGTAAACAAATGCGGATGACCCAAAGACTTAAAATTTACCCTTCCGCATTTTCTACATTGATTTAATAATGTGACCGCATTTGCTCTCAAACATGAAAATTTTTGTAAAAACCATTATTTGACTATTTAAAGGAATTTCAAAGGGTCATTTAATACTTTTCAAATCTGAGAGACTACATAGTGAGACGAGCGCAAAAACACTAGTAAACCTCTTTGATCATCATCATCAACAACAACCAAATATTTTAGTGTGATCAAATCAACCTATTATTATAATCGATTCCAATTAACAGTAGCATTGATAGAAAGGTGAAATTTGCATAAATTTTTCATGACCAAAATTTTTCATGACCTAACTTTCGGACTGTTGAACCATAAATTTTTTATGATAATTAAGAACACACAAAATCAAATTTATTCAAAGATATGTTATACATTTTTGACATCAATAAACATGTAAACTAAGAGGAATTTTAACCAGCATGAAAAACCTTCATAGTTATGTTCATCATAAGAACAGAGTCTGATGAAAAACAAAAATGTGTAACAAATTAATGAAGTAACATCTAAATAGTTTATCTAAACTTGAAAAATAGAGAAAATGTGATTGTTCTACAACAAATTCACCATTTGATGTGACAATAATGAAACAATGACTTCAAACGTTCATCTTTGACCACTAAAAGTCAAACTGATCAATTGTGCACATGCTTTCTCATCAAACCTAACACATATGTCTCTTATGCAGATTAAATGGCTAATCTTTCATGGAGCAAGCTCCATAATGTCAGCTGTTATTTAGACCCTCATGTACCAGAAGCCGAGGGACTCAGAGAAATTATCAGATTCATCTCTACAACAAGGGCAGCTTATGCTATCACTATTAGACTCACCATCTATAACAACCTTATAAGGTCTTTTTGGAATTCAGCTTAAGTGATTGAAGCAGATGGTGTTAGAACTTTATCTGGAAGAATTGATAACGAGCATACTCTAAGCATAACTGAAGATTCAGTGAGAAGATTTCTGCATTTTGGTGATGATGATGCTAATGCACCACTAGAGTTGGATGAGGATGACTTCACTACCTTCTTTGCAAAAATTGCGTATGAAGGGTGATGATGCTAATGCACCACTAGATTTGCCTTGAGATTTCTAATCCACCTCTTTCAGCACTGCTTATCCAAAATAAAAACAAGGTGGAATGATATTCCAATCATTACTTCATTAGCAATATGTGCACTCTACACAAACAGACCATTCAACATGTCTGCTTACGTATTTAATGGTCTGGTTTCAAACATACAAGAGGGAAGAAGATATAAGTTCTTGATGTATCCAACATGCATTCAGTGCCTCATAAATGAAGCATTCCTATATCAAGCTACTGAGGGACCAATTCTAGATATTCTTATTATGATGCAAAATCATACAAATACATTCTAGATATTCTTTATTAGAAACTTTTATAGTGGAGCTCACTCATCTCTTCTTCCTTTGATGCTTCAACAGATCAATCCAAAAGAACAAGGAGAAGAACAAGATGCTCATGATCACAATAAAGAACAAGCTGCTAATAAGCAAGCTCATGGTGTCGATAGGCAAAGGTTAGTATCACCCCAGGATGGTGTAGGGGGTGACTCTCATACTAAACCTAAAATTCATGACTATGCATCTCCATTTGTGCCTCTACCACAACCATCGCCACAACCATCTCCACAACCATCACCACAACCATCACCATTACAATCTCCCCATAAAACTCCTATTCCATCACCAATAGCCAAACCAATAACATATCCACCTCATCACTCACCAATATCACCACCTCATCACTCACCAATATCACCACCTTATCACTCACCAATATCACTACCACATCACTGACTAAAATCACCACCTTAACCATTGCCTACCCATGATAATTCATTTGAGTTTGGAGACTTAACCAGCACATCTAAAGCATCCAAATCATCTTCGGATAACAAGGATCAACATGCTCAAATGCCTGTAAAGAGAGTCACTTCTCAGGCTGCTCCCTCATAGAGTTTTGTTGAATCCAATGTAAATAGACCAGATGGAAAAGTTGAGTTAATCTCTGAGCTCTTTCAAAAAGTTGAAAGGATGGAAAGAATATTGAATAGGAGAGCTAGAATCATGGATGATAAGATTCTAGAACTTGATGAAAAGGAGCATGAGTTAAAAGAGCTAAAAGAAAAATATGAAGTTGAAAAGAAAGAGAAAGAGAAGGATATTGAATACTTAAAAGCTGCTCTTAACCATTCTAGAGAAGAAGTAAGTGGCCATGTTGATACTCTTGCCACTCAAACTATAGCTATGGAAGAGCAAGAAGATATGATTGAAGAACAAGCAGAGATCACCTCCAATCTCCAAAGACAAATTGAAAGCCAAAATAAAAGAATCTCTGAACTTGAGATGTTAATTGAAATTCAAAGATATGCTAAGGATGAAGAAAGTAAAAAAGGATGAAGAAAAAGTAATGACTAATGAGAAACAATCCTATACTGAAAATGAGAAAACAAAGTAGATCCAAACAAAACAAAGAATGAAGAATCAAGTCTGGAAATTGTGGTTTATTCTAGAAAATCATATGCTACTCAAATTGAGAAGACTGAATTTGAAGAACTAATTTGTGTTCTGGATAGCTTTACTTCTGAAGAATTCATAGTAGATGATGAATTTTGGGATTTTCTTTTTCAGACTAGAGGACCAACACTCAACCATTATGGTCATTCTTTAATCTTCAGTTCCCTTGGAGAAAGAGTTGAGTATGCAAATGGTTCCTCCTGTGTGATTATCAGAGGAACAAAAAGATATGATGAGAAGTTTTGTGAAGAAGAAAAAGAAAAGGATGAAAAAGAAGCTAATGATCAGGAAAAGTACAAACTGAGATTGAAAAAATGCCTAAGGAGATGAAAAAGGTTGAATCCTCTTCTAGTCCTCCACTTCAAACTTATACAAGAAAGAGGAAATAATTATCTAAGAAAGCTAAAGGAAAGATACCTATGAAAGAAGAAGAACCAGTAAAGAAAACAAAACAAGATGATTCCAAAAGTCTTGCTGCAATAGCAGAATTCTTGGAAGAGCATGCATAAGGTGAGGCATAATTGAAGAAACCAGCTGTATTTATTGATCTTAAAGAAGAGAGATTGAAGGAGGTTATGATGCTGATGAGCCTGTAGAGGTTGACAGTCCTGTGCAAAAAGAATGATCTGTGGATGAAATGGTGTTAAAGACTCATACTTATGACCTGATGATAAAAATAATGTTTTTGATCAATAACGGGTATGATGCAGATGAAGTTTTTAGTATGACATATGAAGGCATGAAAGCAGAAGAAGAAAAGGTCAATAAACTGCTGGACCCCACCTTTGAAACTGAGTATGAAAGAGCTCTTTCTCGAAAGGTTCCTGTGCCCGAATTGTCAGCCATGAAGAAATCAACCTCAATTCCTAAACCCTATTTCTTGATCCTTATAGCATGTCAAACAAGGAAATGAAAGATTATCGTTCAAGACAAGGCTTCACAAGAAGGAAGCTTGTGAATATGGAAACAAACTCATTGAGGGCTGCAACTCTCCAGATGATTAATGAAAAGAAAGATAGGCTCAGGCAGATAGAAGAAGAAATCATAAACAAAAAGCCAAGATCTAGAGTGACAGCTCAAGACATGCAACTCAACCAAAAAGATCAAGATTTGTTGGCTCCTGTGCTTCATAAATACCCTGAATGGTTTGCTGAACCTTCCCAACTAAAACTTCAAGAAGGACTAACCACTGCAGAGTTGATTAGAGGTGTATCTACTCCCAAAGGCAAAGTTGCCCACAAGGACTAACCACTGCAGAGTTGATTGGAAGTATGACAGCACTTGGAACATGTTTATGGTTAAAAGGATCTCTGAGCTGGTCCAATTCTTTACAAAGTACTCTGCTCTTCTAAATGCCCTAGAGATCCATGACTTAAAAGAACTAGCTCAACTAGAACTGATCAATCACTCAACTATGTTGAGGGGATATGAATTTGAAAACATACTCAAAATGTTCAAGTGAACTAATAATTTCAATTCTTTAAAGGCCGTATGCATGAGGAAAGATAAGTCTTTTATCAACCCCCTTGAGAAGAAGAAGACAAAACAAGCTAAAGAAGTTGTGTTTCCAGAGTTAAAAGTGAAACCAACAGAGTCTTTGAAGAGAAAAATGGTGTATGGTACTCATTCCTCTACACCCATCTCAAATGTGTATTATGATGAGAAAACTTATAAGATGGTCATTGAAAGAAAGTGGGGAGGAAAGGAAGGTGCTGAACTAAGACTATTCAGTGGATATGAGGTAAGATTGCTTGATGAATCCTACATCCACCACATATATACTCGACACAAAAACTGGGAGAACAAGATATGCACTTCTTCCTAAAGTGCATAAAGTTGCTAAAAATGGCATATGATCGTATCATTGCCAAGAGAGACAGAAGAGAGAAGAAGAAGACTCCTTTCTAGCTTGAGAATATTGTTAAACTGGAGGTAGATGTGGATGGGAGCTTGTTAATTCACAGAGATGGTCTTTCTACTGTATCTATTTGAGAACCTATTTCTCTAAAGAAGTTACCACTAGAAGCCATCTACAATATGAGCAAAATGAAGATACATGTGCTAAGTATGGAAAAAATGGTAGAAGCAACAGATTTTGTAAACATGATCAAAGCCATTCTGGATCCAACTAAAGCAACATTTTTAATGCCTCCACAAGACCCAGCAGAATCCTCACAACCTCAATGACCACCTAAACATTGAATAACATAGGCGGCATAATTCTTAGGGAGAGTATTGTTGGACCTGAAAGGATTATGCATGCCCATTCAATGGGAGAGTTGATGGTTGTTTTGCTGGAATCCCATAAGTCCATGAAGAAATGCGGATGAAGATCCTGCACAAGAAAAACCAAGTATGGTCTTTCGCATTTGTCGATGCGGAAGACATAAAACAAATACGGACAAGTATTTGTTCTTCCACATTAACAAATATGGAAGACGAATTAGTAATGCGTCAAGACTTTGTCCATCTGCATTTGCCAATGCGGATGACCAGACAAATGCGCAGAAGTATTTCTTCATCCGCACTAACCAATGCGGATGACCAACATACTAATACGGATGATCAAGTGAAGAAATGTTGATCAAGTCAACTCATCCGCATTTGCCAATATGGATGAACAAGCAGAGATACGGATCAAGACTTAGACTAGTTCTGATGTAATAGGTCAGGGGTAGTTTAGTCATTTTGTAAAGGCATCTTGTCTGCATATAAACAGAATAGATAACCTCATACATGAGACAACAGAATTTTAGACAATCAGAATATTTGTATTCTCTAGGTACATTATTACTTTTCTTGCTAAACTCTAACAGTCTTTGTAATCAATCACCTTTATTAATATATACAAAATCATATAAGAGTATTTCTTCTGCGTTGAATGTTTCTTGATTGTTTGATTCCGCCATTAAATCATTAATTCAGTCACTATATTCGATCCTTAGTGAGAATCTGAATCTCACTAACCCAGTCATATGCCTAGAAAAACCACTATTAACATACCACTTGTTGTCAGCTCTCCAAGATTGTTCCTGCACACAGAAAGAAATCAATTAGAATTGACAACCCAAGCCTTAATGATCTTGGGTTTGCCAGCAGTGTCTAAAATTGTTACTCCTTCATGAAAAGGTCTTGAAGTTTCAGTATTAATTTTAGTTATAGTTGATTCATTCTAAGTTGTTTAAGATGAGGATGATTCTATAGAAGATGAGGTTGTTGAACTAGGTCCCTGATTTCTCATTCTCTTCTTCATTCACCTTTTCGTTGCTGGTTTGGTGTTTTGATTTTAATGATGAACCTTAGTTGTGGAAAGCTTCATCATCTTTTGATTCTGAATCAGGTACATGAGTTCCCTTGTTAGAATTATCAAAGAAAGCATCATCAACATTTGTTTCTTTTTCTATCAAATCCACCCTTGTGTGAGGTGTTTTTGATTGCTGAAATGTTCTTTTCTTCAAAGGTTCAATATCAGTGGACGTTTTTTCCTTTTGGTTTTAGATTTTGTTTTTGTTGTTGCTTCTTAGTCTTTGAATATTTTTCACAATAAGTAGATTGAGTTTCTCATTCAGCTTTATCAGATTGTTTCTTCTTTGTGCTCTTTGTCTTGTTATTTTTGTTGAAATAACATTCCTGATTTGAATGATTACTTTTTTTACAAACAGCACAATGTTTGTTGAAGTAGCAGTTAGATGTCATGTGATTGTTCATGTTGCAAATGGCATAATAGTGTTAAAGTAACAATCTTCAGTATTATGATTTTCATATCACAACATTTGCAATACATTTCCTATGATTCTTCATTATAATTGACTGCTTTCTTCTTCTTTGTCAACTTTCAAGACTTTGAATCCTTCTCCAATTTTGCAGTTGACTTATCATTTTTTTTATTTTTTGAGGCTTTGATTTGTTTGCTACTGATTTTGCCTTCCGTAGATTATCTACTGAATTAGTAGATTTGGTTTTCTGTAGATTCGCTCCTGAAGAAGGTTTCTTCTTCTGTGGAAGATCTGCCAATGGTTTCTTCTTTCCCTTTCCAACGGAAGATGTGTATACTTCCTTATTAGATGCACGCTTTTAAATTTCTTCGTTTGAAGGTTTTTGTTGCTGATGTAATTCTTGAAGACCTTCATTTAGTTTAGCTCTTCTCTTGCAAATAGTCTTCAGCGTGTTTCTTTGTTTTGGGGGATATGGCAACTTTGATTCTTCAAGAACTTTTGGAATGATTGTTTCAAGAGCAACATTCTTACCAATGTTCAGTAGATCATGGTCATGTTCATCAAAATCATCCAAGTCATCACACTCATCAAAGTTAAATTCTAAGTCATTTGTTTAATATTTTCTCATTGAGAAGACTCAGTTTCTTTCATCTTGGTTTCATTGGGATTAACTTGTTGATTAGAGTTTGTTTCAAACTTGGTGCAAGGCACAAAATGATTTGACAAGTTATTTGTTATTGATTCCGGTAAAAGTGAGTAATTTTGACAAGAGAGGTGTGCAATTTTCTAAAACAAGTATATCTAAATCCTTTTGTAAAGAGTTAATATTGATTTCATATGATTTATGTTCTCTTACATAGGATTCATTCCAAATCGTTTTTTTTTTAACTTTATCAGCCAGTTGTTGAGCACGTACTCTATATCTTTCAATTTCTTGAACACAGTTTGATGAACATAACCTATCTCTTACCTCTCTAGCCATGGGTGAAACTTTGTTTTCCGTGTGGGTTGGTGAGACTAGTGTTGTTGTTGTTGTGTCAAGTCAGGATTTGATTGTTGATTACATTCTTCAGAGAAATGTCCATAGAGATTGCACTTGAAGCATTGTACCTTTGACTTATCGACACAAATCTTTGATGTTTACTTGCAGTAGCCAAGTTTTTGTTTCTCCTAAGATATTATTTGGCTCTATAAGCAATCATTTCCATTTGCCATTGTAGATCCATCTCCTCTACTACATCTGGTTGTAGTTCATCCAAGTCTTGCAGCACATGCTGGCAGATGCTAAGGAGCTTCCCAGGTAAGCTTGAAAACTTGAACTGAAAACTTGAAAACTTGAACTGAAAACTTGAAAACTTGAACTGAAAGCTGCAAAGTCTGGATGGGCTCTGTTTTGTTGTTATTTGATGAAGACTTTGCTCATGATGTAGATATTTCTCTTCTATCATCAGTTCTTCCTTTTACTTTTCCTGACTTACTTTGAGAAGATTTCCTTGAAGGTTTTGATGCATAGAAACTTACTTTCTCTTAATCTTCACTCAAAGTACACGAGTTATCATTATTGTTGGAAATAAGGCACTTGAAGCACTTTTTTTTTCTTTAAAATGATAGGATGAGACATGTGTTCTCACGCTCTTGTTTCTTGATTTTTCATCCATTTCAAGAGCCTCAACTTTAGCACCAATGTTTCTAAACCAGTTTCTTTGAGGTCAATGGTGTTGTTGAACATGGACATACTTCGCTTCCAACTTTCTAGCAAAGTATGAAGCATCTTTTTGTTTAATTCCTCATTTGTATATTTCAACTCCAAGATATTCATCTCTCTTACAAGTTGCATAAATCTATGGAGTTGTTGAGGAATTGATTTACCCTCAATATGATGAAAGGTTTCATATTGTGAATGAAGGGTGTCCCTCCTAATGCATCTGATTTGTAACGCCCCGAATAATGTCTAAGCGAGCCAAATAATAATAATGGGCTTAGACGATATCATTTAATAAATATAAGATGGATATGGGTTTTAAACCGAGTAGACTTCATGGGTTACGTGTTTGGCGAGTTTAAGGTCCGGGGAATGCCCAATATATATAAACGAATCACCTTGAGCAGCTCTCATTTGCAACTCAACACTCTAGTTCTAAAGAGAGAGAGTAAAGAGAGAAAGTAGAGAGAATTGAAGATTCAAGGCTCGGTTGATCTCGGGATTGAAGAAAGGTGTTTGTGGGAGTACAAACAACAAGAAAACACCAAGAATCCAGGTAAGAAACTTCATTTAATCATTGCTTTTGATGTAAACCTCGATTCTAGGGTTTGGGTTTTTAAAAGTGGCAAAGAGTCTCACAAAACTCATGTTTTTGTGTAAGAAAACTAGTAAACAGCTTAGATAAAGCTCATTGGGTGATAAACCAAGTTTTTGGGTGTAAAAGATTGAAGTTTTGTGTCACAAATGGGGTGGTTCGTAATTTTCAGCCCGTTCTGCGAAATTGGGTGTTCCAAAGTCGAGACAAATATCTTCCGAAGTCAAATATGAAGTCTTCGGAAGCTTCAAAGACAAAGTCTTCCGAAGTGAGTTTATAAAGACAAATTTCTTCCGAAGACTTTTATGTACATGCTACTATCTGATGTACTTTTCCATAAAGCTGTATCACCTTTCCGCTGTAACTCTGTTTGACTCACCAACTTTCACAAGTTGGTGAAAAGGTCCATGCTTTTGGAAAATTGCACATTGAGGACTTGAGTCTGAGCTTTCTACTTTATGTACTTAATTTTTTTGTAATATATTAGGATGTGAGCTATAACATGTCATAGTCACAAAGTCAAAAGTCAATCTTCCTTTTGACTCTACATTTGATTTTGCTGTCTAGTCTTATGTATCGAGCTGGCCTTCAAAGTATGGCCGGTATAGGATGTAGTATACATATCTCAAGTACTTGTAACTTTCGATTATGCTTTGTAACACTTTGTAAAAGAACTTGAGAAGCATATACTGCATTCTTGAAACCCAAACACTTGTGTTGCTATCTTGTTCTGTCTTTCATTTACTTGTGTTCTTAGCATCTCTTATTCTAGTTAACCAGTTCCCTATTTGATCTATTAAGTGTTCTAAACAACTCTCCTCAGTTGTGTTGTTGTGTTGTAGAGTGCATCACCCCTGCAAATGGTCTTGCATTTGGTATCAGAGCATCTCATCTCCTACTGGTGGTGGTATGATTTCAAAGGTTGTGGTTGATTTTTCTAATGAAGAAAAAAAGAGAATAGGGATTGATTAGAAGGCCATGACAACCCTTCAAACTGCTCTTCCAAACTCCATCTACAGGGTTTCAAGAAATGCTAAACAGCTAAGCAACTGTGGGTTCTACTAAGGCCAAGGAGAACAAGAATCTTCCTAAACAATGGACACATTACTGTGTTATTATCAAGAGGACTAAGAACCTTAAGACTCTCACCCTGATAGAGTTGTATGGTATTCTTAGTGGATACTAGATGGAGATGAACAAGCAGAACTCATCTAGTAACTCTAGCAACCAAATGGGTTCAGTCCTTCAAGTGACTGAAAGGGATAGTATAGAACCTCAACATCATCTCATATGCTACCCAGACAACTCACAAAACGGTCTACTCATCACCTTCCTAGAGACTCCAAGAGAAAGTTATACTGAAAGAAGTCCTTTCCAAGAGACAAGTTCTTCTTAGGCTTTTGTTTCTACTGATGAATCCACAGGAAACTTTCTCACCACCCTTGAAGACTTAGACTTTATCCATCCAAATGATCTGGAGTATATGGAGATAGTTTAGCACATGGCTCTTCTCACTCACGGAGCCAAGAAGTTCCATAACAGGACATGGAGGAAGTTTCCTAGCAATGAAGCCAATGGAAATATTGGGCTGGATAAAAGAAAGGTAAAGTGTAACAACTGTAACCAGACGGGACACTTTGCTAGAGAGTGCAAGGAACCTAGAACAGATAGCAGCTAACTCAAACCAGACCAAACTACATTGAGAGAGCTCCCTAGAATGAGAATCCAAACCAACATGCTGCTATTGAAAAATAAGGCTTTGACTGGAGCTTTTAGGTCGAAGAAGCTTCTCCAAACCAAACAATCATGGCTGACCATGATGAAGCCAAGGTATTGGAAAATATTTGCACTCGAGAATGTGCTTTTAAAGTTAATAGATAAAGCTCCTACAACTTAGAGATGATATTTGATCTTGAGTCCTTGAATATTTTAAATTCTTATTTCAAAAAGGCTAAAAATGATTATAAGTTAAAGATAGAGGACTTAGATAAAACCATTTCAGTTCTTAAACACGAACACATAAATATAGGACTCAGATCAAGGATGTCATAGCCAAGTTGACTAAATAACAGGCTGAGCATCTGATCAGCAAAGCCAAGGCAGAAAAATGTGTTCTTGAAAAAGAGACCTTCAAGAACATGATATCCTCATCCTTGCATGAAAAAGTTTGTTATGAAAATAAGCTGGGACTGAGATCTGTGAGATAGCTCCTCGAGACACAATATTGTATGTAAGATCTCCTAGGTGTAGAACTTGTGAAGCTAACTTTCTCCTTGACTGAAGAGGATGAAGAGGAGATAGTGAAAAATGGCTCCAAGAAGAGTGAAGAATAGCACTCTAAGAAGGATCACCATCCATCTGAGGAGAGTAAAGCTATTGGGATGGCCAAGTCCAAGAGGAAGAAATTGATGAGAAAGAGCAAGGGAAAGGCAAGGAAGGCTCAAGAGATCAAGGGCACCTTCAACTCTGCACAGAAACAAGTCTTTATTTCTGTAGAAGACTCCCGGAAGGAAGAAAATAGACTGTGTTATGTGTGGGAGTACCTCTCACTTTACTAAGGACTATGTTTACAATCAAAAGAGTACTCTCCACATCATAAAGAAAGAAACTTCTAAGAGTCTAGAGAAGAAGAAGAAAGCTTCGGAAGGAAAATTTGTTTCCTTCGGAAGCTCCAAAATGAAGAAGAAGACAAGTGGAAACTTGCCTTCGGAAGAAACTTTGGTCTCGGAAGGAAGGAATACTTCCGAAGTACTAAATTCCGCTGCAGTGAAAGCAAGATCTTCCGAAGGCCTAGTCATCAAAACTTTTGAAATCAACAAAACTTCTGAAATATGGGAGGTCAAGTCTAAGCTTCCAAAGGTGGTGTGGAAGTCAAAGAAAGACCTAGTGACTGGGAGTTCTTCATCCACTTCAGCAAATGATTCCTCTAACATGACTATAGGACAATTACTTTTGCACTGTCTTCAACTTCTTTTTATGAGCCCAAGACCAATGAGGCTTGGGATTCCAAATGTAACTAACCATCTATTTTGTGCAGGAACAACTCAAGACAAACAATAATGTATGGATAATTGACAGTGGCTATTCCAAGCACATGACAGGAAATAGGTCACTACTCCAAAAGTTTGAAAGAATTGCTGGTGGACCAGTTGCTTTTGGACGAATAGTAGGAGGTTACATTAAAGGAAGGAGCAATGTCACAAATGGTATGCTCAGCATTGAAAAGGTAAATTTTGTCAAGGAGCTTGGGTACAATCTTCTGAGCGTATCCCAATTCTGTGATTAGAGTCATAACACGCTCTTTACTGAGCATGAGTGCATTATGCTCGTGCCGGGGATGGTCATTCCTCATGAGCATATTTTGCTTAGAGCCCCAGGAGAGGGAACATGTACAAGATGGATTTACAAGAAATATCTCCCTCAGGAGAAATCTCATGTTTTCTGTCTAAAGCAAATAGTGATGAGTCTTTCCTCTGGCATAAAAGAATGTGCTATGTAAACTTTAAGAACATGAATAAACTTATTAAGAATGATTTGGTAACTGGAATGCCAAAGAAAGAGTTTACAAGTGATTATCATTGTGTGGCATGCCTGAAAGGGAAGCAACACAAGGTGTTTCACAAGCCAAAGGAAAGAAACTCCATCACTACTACCCTGTAGTTATTACATATGGATCTCTTTGGCCCCACCAGTGTAATAAGTATAGGAAGGACCTATTACTGTATAGTGATAACAAATGACTTTACAAGATTCACATAGGTCTTATTCCTTAGAATTAAGGACGAGACTCCTGATATGCTGAAGAATTTCATCTTAAGGATTGAAAATCAATGTGGTCAAAAGGTCAAGACCATGAGATGTGATCAATGAACTGAATTCAATAACCAAATCCATGATACATTTTGTGATGAAAATGGTATTACAAGACAATATAGTGCTTCCAGGACTCCTTAACAAAATGATGTTGCTAAAAGAAGAAACAAGACACTTATTGAAGCTACAAGAACTATGTTTTCTAACTCTAAACTACGTGTCACCTTCTGGGCAGAGGCAGTCACACTGCCTGCTATGTGAAGAATAGAGTTTTATTAGTTAAGACTCAAGGTAAGACTCCTTATGAAATTTGGCACAAGAGGAAACCTTTCATTGGTTTTCTGAGGTCATTTGGATGTCCTTGCACCATCTTGAATACCAAAGATCAAATTGCCAAGTTTGCTGAGAAATTAAATGATGGACACTTTATTGGATATTCTTTTAAGCTAAGGCTTATAGAGTATACAATCTCAGAACTAGAGTAGTTGAGGAGTCAGCCAATGTGACTTTCAATGAGCACACTCCCAGTGTGAAAGGTTATGGTCCTGATTGGCTATTTGATCCTGATTTAGTTACCAACTGTTTTAATAAATCTTATGAGCATGTTTCAGGATCTATAAATGTATTACCTACTGGTTATCCTGATCCAAAATTTGAGATGAGAAGACCTTCAAGCTACACATCTTCAACTCTAGTGGTAAACAATCCAACAAATGAAGCATCTACCAGCACATCAATGATAAATCCTGTTGATGCTTCTGGAGTGCCTTCAAATTCAAAATTAGAGGCTCACAACTCAGATGAAAGAGCTTCAAATGTTGGAGAGCATGGTGGTGGTGACGTGATTAGGAATTTCTTGATGCTTATAACCACTCCATTGATGATACCATTAATTATATCACTCACTCATTGGATCAAGATAATCTTGATAAATGTGCTGATGTGGAGGGTGAATTCTCACTGCTAGATTTTAAATTATGAAATTTAGATATGTCTAAGCAAGTTGTTATGATCCCTCAACTAAGGATCCACAAGTCTCACCCTTCCACAAACATCATTGGAGATGTTGATATAGGGGTAAGAACAAGAGGACAAACCCATGATGCAAATGTTTGTCTTCATTTTTGTTTCTTGTCCCCGATAGAACCAAAGAAAATTGATGAGGCTCTAAAGGATGGAAGTTAGGTTGAAGCTATGCAAGAGGAGCTGCTTCAATTCAAAAGGCAGAAGGTTTGGATCCTATGTCCTCTTCTTCATGGGAAGATTACTACAGAAACAAAATGGGTGTTCAAAAATAAAAAGGATGATAGAGGACTTGTCATCATGAACAAGGCAAGACTAGTTGTTCAAGGATATACTCAAGACGAAGGAATTGACTACATAGATGTCTTTGCTCTCATAGCAAGAGTTGAAACTATAAGGATATTCCTAGCTTTTGCTGCATCCAAGAACTTCAAGGTTTACCAACTTGATGTCAAGTGTGCTTTTCTTTATGGGGTGATAAATGAAGAGGTGTATGTCAAACAACTACTTGGGTTTATAGCTCCTGATCATCCTGCTTTTGTCTACAAGCTTGATAAGGCTCTTTTGTTCAATCAAATGGACCAATAATATGGTATCCGAGCCTTAGTGCTCATGATTTGTGGAGTTTTTGGTGGTTTTTGTTCAATATCTAGTTTCAATCAATTTTTAATTCATTATCAGGTGTTTTTGATGTGGAAATTGATTGAGTTTAGCTTGTTTTTGGTTTTGGAAGCTTTACTAATCATCAGATCTCAAATTCATTGAGTTTTTGATGATTTCAGACTAATTTTGGGTTGAAAAAGGGTTTAAGATTCGACCAGCAAAACTATTGTTCTTTCTACGAAACTACGATCATCTTCCAGCGAAACTACGGGTGTTGTTGGAGCATATATTGTCATATATAGTGTGTCTGTCGCTTTTCGAATAGTCTAGGCTTAATGTAATAGACCTAATATATTGTAAACACATGAAACTGGGTCATTTGCAGGGGCGTATGCGAATGAGACTCAGTTGTACGATTGAGCCATGCTAATGGACTAGTCGTGCGGCTGAGTGATGCAATTAGGTCATTTGTAAGACTGAACCATAAGTATGGTCCAGTCGTACGATCAAACCATAAGCATGGCCCAATCGTACAAATGGCCTAGTCGCCTATGATATGGGCTGAGGCCTATAAATACCAATTTCTTTGTGTAGAGAGATGAAGGAGTGTGCCCGGGGCTTAGGTGCTGCCGGATGAGAGGGGAGATCATGCTCGATCTCCCCTTGCCAAGAGTCTTGATTCTTATGTTGTAACGAGCTTGTAATCATTAGGTTTTATCAATAAAACCATTTTATTATAGTTCGTGTTTATTGTTTATCTATTGGTTTTGGTTTTTGTTTCCTTCCGTCAGGAACAAGCTCGAATGTCTACCGATCCAACGACTTCACAATTGGTATCTGGTTACTGCTGGAATGATCTAACACTCATTCTAGCAACCTAAGCTCTTGATTTCTAGATCGATTTCAGGTTCTTTAACGTTAAACCCACTTCGTGTTCTTTGTGTTTTGCTCAAATCTTGTCCCGTATGTTGTTTCCTGGTTAAAATCAAACCTGGAACCACGTTCTGATCACCCTTGCGAATCTTATGATATCTATTTTGTTTCGGTTCATGTAAAATTCAGAAGATTATGGTTTTTGGCAGCCATGGTGGCTGCAGATCTAAAAATCTGCATGCAGACCCGTTAGTGGGACTGGACCATACTAATGGACCATTCGTGCAACTAGACCATGCAAATGGACCATTCATGCGACTGGACAATTCTAATGGACCATTCATGCGACTGGACCATTGTAATGGACCATTCGTGCGACTGGACCATTCTAATGGACCATTCGTGCGACTGGACCATTCTAATGGACCATTCGTGCGACTGGACCATTCTAATGGACCATTCGTGCGACTGGACCATGCTAATGGACCATTCGTGCGACTGGACCATGCTAATGGACCATTCGTGCGACTGGACCATGCTAATGAACCATTCGTGCGACTGGACCATGCTAATGGACTATTCGTACGACTGGAATGTGACTGGACCAGTCTTATGACTAGTCATGCTACTGGACCAGTCTTATGTCCAGTCATGCTACTATACCAGTCTTATGACCAGGACCTGTCTTATGTCTAGTCATGCTACTGGATTAGTCTTATGACCAATCATGCTACTGGACTAGTCTTATGACCAGTCTCACGAATATATCATTTGTATCATCCATTCACACGAATGTGATATTTGTCCTCCATGTCATACGAATGAATGGTGTTCCAGACCAAAAAAAGCAGTTTGGAACTGCCTCTTGCACAAATTTGAGGATGAGCAAAGCACATTCACCCTGAGGTTCTTTTTTCAAATAAGTTTGATGTATACCCCATTATTCGTTAGACTTCTAGAATAGGAGAATGTAGTTAGAACCCGAAGGAGAGAAAAGAAGATGTCACCAGTCGGTGCTGATTTTGTGGGATAGATAGGAGCATCTGACTATTTATGGGACAATCAAGTTATATCTATTGCACAGATAGGATTCTCATTCTTAGGGGGAATCCATGTTTATAGAAATTGAAAATGCAATCAGAAAGTGATGATGTGAGCCGGTTTCTCATGATGAATCTGAGTGCATGCTAATTTGTTTGAGATTATGAGCTGTGGATTGGAACCTTCTACTTTTTGCCCAATAAACCGTATGAAGACACTAGGAGAGCACAACATTTATATATTGGGATATGTTGAATTTGAGGGGGAATTTCTGTAGGTGTTAATGTTAATCAAATTAACATGTGTGAAGATTGAAGCAATAGGAAACTGTTCATGTCATTATGTGGAAAAATCAGTCATATGGGGAATGTTGCTGCTATGATGGTGTTATGCAAAGTAAACGAAAGCTATTGGGACTAAATTCATTTTTAGGGATACTGTAGCAACCTGACAGATCAGGAACGTTGGCTAATATGGTTTTTCATTTGATTCTATTGGAAATCAGAGCAAATATTGATTGAAGATTGTAAGAGTGTTATCTACTATTGGCAAGCAACAACCAAGGGGAAATTTGTTGAAGCATATATTTTCATATATAGTGTATCCGTCGCTTGTCGAATAGTCTAGGCTTAATGTAATACACCTGATATGTTGTAAACACATGAAACTGGGTCATTCGCAGGGACATATGCGAATGAGACTCAATCATACGACTGATCCATGCTAATGGACCAGTGGTGCGACTAAGAGATGCGATTGGGTCATTCTTAAGACTAAACCATAAGTATGGTCCAATCGTACGATTGAACCATACGCATGGCCCAATTGTACGAATGGACCCAGTGTCATCTGATATGGGCTAAGGCCTATAAATACTAGTTTCATTGTGTGGAGAGATGAAAGAGTGTGCCCGGGGGCCTAGGTGCTGGCGGATGAGAGGGGAGATCATGCTCGATCTCCTCTTGACAAGAGTCTTGATTCTTATGTTGTAACGAGCTTGTAACCATTAGGTTTTTGTTAATAAAACCATTTTATTATAGTTCGTGTTTATTGTTTGTCTCTTGGTTTTTGTTTATGTTTCCTTCCGTCAAGAACACGCTCGGATGTCTATAGATCCAGCGACTTCACAGGTGTTATCACTATTGAAATTGTTTTCTAGTTGTTTTGCGAAACTAGTATTTTTGAACCAAAGTTCATCGGTGCTTGTGAAGGTTTAACAAGCGAAATTGCTGCCGAAAGTGATTTTGAACGAAAGTTCAAGCTTGTTTCGTGCGAACTTAACAGCGAAACTAAGCTTGTTGTAACAATTGGCTAGCAAAATTGCTACTGAATTTATGAGCGAAATTAGCCTCCTCTGCGAAAGTGTCAGCAAAATTAGTCCTCACTACGAAATTGTCTGTGAAATTAGCTTTTTCTGCGAAATTGTCAGCGAAATTTTCTCTTTTCTTGCCGAAAGTACATCAATCCCAGTGAAACTACAATGTCAAAGTTAACATCACTCACTCTTGCCGATCTTGAAAGTGTTGCTCCCAATAGGCCTCCAAGACTCATTAATGGAGACAATTTTTGTGAGGCCCCATTCCCGACGCTCACAGCTGGTCAATCATCGCACTTAAAATATATAATTACATTAACTTTACTAAAATCATGCAGCGGAAACACTTTAAACAAACATTTCATTTTCTTTAAATAAACACTTTTGCAAAATAGTACATCGTTCATTACAAAATATAGTTCGTTCGTATTAAAATGCAAAAACATTATACAAAAGAATGCCATCCAAAAAATGTCAAGTAGCTGCCCCGCGCCATCCTCAGCAATGCTCACCTGCCAACTGGAAAAAGCATAAAAAGTCAGCTTTGCTGAGTGAGTTCTAGTTTTATAAAAACATTACATTACCTTCCATTCATTAAAATGTTTTCATTACTATAGCACGTGATCACACATCGTACATACATCAATGTAATCATTATTATCTTCATCATCGTTCGTTTCGTACACATCGCACGTTTCGCACAATTCGTACTTATCGCACTTTTTGTACATTTATTATCTTTCACTTCTATCTAGGTCCTATCATGTGCTTAACCCCCCTCTGGAGTACCAAGCAATTCATCTAGGGTTAAGCGACAACGATCCCATATCACATGTATGGAGTGGTCACTAGGACAGACTCCCCCTGTGTGTGTGAACTCTTATGGGTTAGCCAAGATCGCACGATGTATAACTCACAATAATTAGGAAATCACACGTATTGGAGCAGTCACCAAGACTGAACTCTTACTGTGTGTATGGACCCTTATGAGCTAGCCAAAATCGCACGCTATAGACACACACAGTTGAGCTAACAACTCACAATGAGTTGTGAACCTCCTTTCATTTCTTTGCAAGGCTTTTCATTCGTTCCTTCATTATGTTCCACTTTTATTATCTTAAACCTTTCACTTCGTTAAGATAATACTTTACGTTCATTATCAACATCACATCACGTAAAGTCACGTGATCATATGTAATAAGGAACATAAGAAAACATATCATACAAAACATACATAGCACACATAATCAACATACATCAACATCATCATACGTAGCATCACTCATACAACATCTTAAACACCATGCATCGTACAATCACATACATAAACATATGCATATCAAGCATAAATCATCATAAACATAACTGACCCACCGCGGGACAACGGGGGTTCGGGGGCAGCAGCCCCTAACAACGGGATCCTAGGTGCAGCTGTTGGATTCTTTATGCCCAAGACACATAGATAATTGATGTGGTTAGTAGGTTATGATCCAAGTCGGGTCATACCCAATAACAAGCTTAGCAAACACCATTTAATATTTAATTGATGATATGATCATGCAATTAAATAAATACACCAATTTAGGAAATGGGTTTTCTAAATAAGTTGCATATGAGATTGAACAACCTATATGGATATTTTGTTCATGGATCTTATTTATAATGTTGTTTATTTCGATTAAATAACATCAAATAATAGGAGTGTGTGTATAAGTTATATAATTAAAGGGGTAATTACATAACTTATTCTAATTATATGTTTAACAATATAAATGGTTTTGGGGGGAAAACCCTAAATGACAAAAAGGTTTCGGCCGCCCCTTTAGGGGTTTCTTTTGGCCTCTTTGTTGAGCTCCCTTCACTTCTTGAATATACACACACTTCATCCAGCTCTCTCTCTCTCTCTCTCTCTCATATGCAAAAGGGTCACAAGAACATCAACTCTTCTTTTGGAAGAAAGAGTTCATGGCTGGAACAAAGCTCTAGCAGCTTCCTTGAGTTCACAGCTGGAACAAGGCTCTAGCAGCTTTCTTGACTCGATTTTAGTGCTCAAATCCTAGGAACAAGGTGTTTGCATGATGCTTGTGGGTATGGATGCTTGAGGACACCTCTCCTTGGTGTCTTGGTCATTCAAGAACCTCACTTTCTTCATCAAAATTCTTTTTTCAGCAGCTTACAAAAGGTAGTATGTATGTTTTCCTTTTGGGTTGTTACTTCTTGTTGATAGCTACTTCAAACACATATAAATGATCCTATGTCCTTGGGTTTGTTGATGATATGAAACGAACCTTAAGTTTCAGATTACAAATGAACATACTAAGGTTTTATTCCGCTGCATTTTGATAGTTTAAATGGTTAAACTAGTTTGACTAAGGTCCAACAAACCCAACATTGGCATCTGTGGATGACTAGTTTCATTTATCCTTGTAAAATTGGTTTTATGGGGCTTTAACCACCTTATAGGGGCTGTTTTGTGGTGATATTATAAATCCCCAATCTTTCAAGGCTATATCTAACATGCTTGTGATTAAACCTTGAAAGAAAAGATATCAAATGGTTGATTGTGTTTTGTTTGGACTAAAGACCCTAAATTCTTGGTTTTTGTTGGCTGAAAATTTAGGGTCATATGGGGGTTTATTTGGTTCTTGAATGTTGTATATGATGATTCATATCGGTACATAACCTAGCTCTGACCTTGTGTTGATTTGGTTTTATATGGATGTTTGTTTTGGTTGATTTCATTCTTATGGGTTGTAATAATTATTCCTTTATGCTTGTATTTGGATGTAATTTATTTATTCATTCATTTGTGATGTAATAGATAGATTAAGTATGTTTTCCTTTATTAGGAAATTTGTATTAGAATATAAATTTTGTAAAAGAAGATGCACAAGATGGAAGCACAAAAGGAAGACACAAGAGAAGGACTTGAAGCATTTGGATGCAAGTTCAAGTGGGGGTCTTTGGAGATCTCATCTTTGTGTTGTGTTCAACCCTTATGAAAGACCAAATGACAACACTTGTGATGGCAAAAAAGTGTTGTCAACATAGTGGCTATGGTTATGCACATGTGGTTGTTTGATATATGCTTGTTTGATTATTCATTTTATGTTGATTGTTTGATATATGGATATGCTTAACAATCTAAATAAATTATCACAACAAGCTGAATTTTTTTGGTTCCTAATCATTAAGTGACTAATAAAAGGTTATTAAAAGGATTAATGATTTCAAAATAAAAGAAGTTTAATTAAAAGAGAACCATAGGGTAACATGTATTTGAAAGCATGCGAATACATGGTACATAGAGTTTTCATAACTAAAATTAATGGAAACTTAAATCCCTTTGGAAACAAGTTAAACACCATCCATTTACACGACACTCGAATCACTCGAGAACTACTTGTGGGATAAAGGTCACCTAACCATGATAGGATCAAATGGATAAATCTGTGATGACTTGTAACACAATTCAATGAATTTCACACAAAGTAATCAAATCAAAACAAGATATCAATAAAATTCAGTTTTCATTCATATCAAGCTAAGACAATTACATGTATGAAAAGCAGATTCGAATAACTTGTGTATTCGTTTTTACAAACCTGCAAAACTAAGCTATTTATACTGAAAACAAAAGTAAAGGAACTAACAAATTACAGAAATAGTCCCTATACTATTACAAAATATCAAAAGACAAATATAGACAACATGTTAATCTTTTAGAGCACTTAACAATACTCCCCTTAAGATTTACATGGTCTTTAGTCTTCAAAAACTTCAAGCTTGACTGCTGACTCTATCTTCAATTCTATCTTGAGCCTTGACTTCATCATTCAAAGAAATCTGCTGATTTTTCTTTGACATTGAACATAGGCTTCTGCTTGTACGTTTCTAACTCTTTCAAAGCTTTTGATATAGCAGACTTGAATTTACTTGCAAGAATGCCTTGTTCTGGTTTAGCTTCATTTGTTTTAATCTCCATCTTGTTCATTATTTCCAATGTATCTTTTGAAAGACATGAAATATCAATGTTTGCATATAACTCAATAGGTTTATTACTGTCCTTTGAGTACACTTCTAAGACCCTTTTTTCTTGATATTCTCAAGAATTCAATATCTTTAATATCTTTCTTAACAATGTTGGCATACGCAAGTGCTTTTCTCAAAGAATCCTTTCCATGGCAGCGTTCATCACATTGATAATAGAAATAAAATATTTCTTGTCTTGCTCAGCCACTTCAGGAGAAACCTTCTCAAATTTTGTACTGACAAAAATGAGATATAACTTGGATGTAACAATTTTAGCTCAAAAACTCCAAATAAAGTAATCATGTCCTCATCCCATCTTTCTAGATTTCAGACTAACTTTAGCTCAAATGTCTCAGTGTTGTAAAACCAACTGAGAATTGGCTTTGAGTTTTGATTACAGTCAATCACTTTAAGTCCTGGAGTTGTAACTTTTTCAAAGTATTTATCACAAAATTCTATCAACGAATGTTCTTCTTCTGATTGAACTCCCTTAAGTTTCTTGTTTTTCTTCAAAGTAACAAAATACTCCTTGTCTTCTTGATCGCATCTTGTGTTAAGGAAATTACTTGATCTATCCAATCCATGTCTTAATAATTCTACAAACATCTTCCCACGTTTTGCATGAGTAGGATTGATCAGAGGTAACTATTTAGCTCTTTTAAGTCTTGCACCGGAAGTTTTATGATACTAGAGTAAAAATGATAAACGTCACATACAACATTTATTCTCTTTATCAAGAAGGCATCAAACACTTCGTCATACTTCCATGCAATTATCTTTACTTGGTTTGTAAAATCTGGAGCAATCATTGCATTCAACAATTCAGCAACTGATTGTCCTTTCTACAATATATTTCTTACTAAATCTCCTGTTGTTCTTGAACTATTGAGAATATTCCTTTCATCAGTTGATGCTTTATAGGTTTGTCTTTCAGGATCAGCAAACATTTCCATCAATTCTTTTCTATGAGTGTGAGCATTATCAAGTCTTGACATTTGTTTTATTTCCTGAGGCTTCAACATTCTTGTTCTTTTTGTTATCTCAAGATACTGAGGGTTATTGTATCGAGCACTATCATCTTCTTCATTTGTTTCTTAGTTTCTTGAAAGCTTCTCCCAAGATTTCTCAGAGATACAGATTGTAATCTCTTCAGCTTCCTCCACGGGTAATTTCTAGCTTGCAAACATGATCTAAGAGCAGGAATACTCATATCATCAGGATCAGGATGGTGCAACTCAAAACTAGATAGTTCTTCTACATTTATAACCTCCTTTGTTCTTCTCCATTCACCATGCTCAACCACTATCTCATTTGGATCTATTGAAGCAACTGACTTTGCATAGATGCATTTCTTGTATTCATCATTAATTTGAGAAACAGTAAGTCCATCCAAATACACTCTATTGTATTTCATGTTCACAAGGTAGTTATATTTTTCTTCAAAATCCTGTGGTACTTCATCTTGTTCTTGTATATGTTCTTGTGAAGAGAAGTATGACACAAATTCAGCTTCATCAATGTCTTCATTCTCAAGAACTTCATCATACCAATTATCATTATATACTTCTTCAATATCATCTAGAGCATCAATCTGTTGTTGAACATTTTGCTCTTCAACCAATTCTTCAGTTCTTTGAATTTTAGAAGAAGATTCAGTCCGATCAACTTCTTCTAATTCATTTACTTTCCGTTTGCCTTTTCTTTGTTCAAGATTTTCTTCAATTTGCACCTTAGTACTAATTACATGTACCGGAGATATAGCTTTCTGAGCTTCTCTTTCCTTTATCAATTCAGCTTTAAGATTTTCATTTTCTTCACATAGCTTCTTGAATTTCTCCTCAAGACTATCATAATCTTTAATCATGACTTCAAAGTTCTTTATCACATCTTCTTTATCTTGGACAAAACTAATAATCTTTTCATCTTTGAACATAATTTATTGAGACAACTGTGTCTCACATCTTGTTTGATTTTGAGAATTCCTTTCTGTTACAGCTTCCTCAACATTTTCTTCAATCATAGCCTGTATCTCATTTTCAGTATTTTCAACATTCCCTTCTTCATTTCCTTCTTGAATTACTTTAGTGACATTATCATTTTCATCATCATCATCATCACTTTCTTCACTTGATGAACTTTCAGACATATCCTCATCACTTTCTTCATTAACTTCTACACCTTCAATCAGATCATTGGATCTATTGATTCTTCTTTAGTTAGATGAAAGTGTGGCTGAGTAATATCAACTTCATCCATAGATACATTTCTGATATAATCAAAAACTGGAATGTTTTGAGCACCCGTTATCATTGCCAGTCTTTTGTACACACTCTCTGACATGTGCTCTAACTGAATTCTATCACTAATAACTTCAGCAGCATACAAATCTGGATTTGCATCATCAATGAGAAGTTGAAGAAATCTTGGGTACATGAGATACTTATGCCTTACTCCTCTTTCTAGATTAAAAATAAATCCATTCATTATCCACTTAGCCATATTGAATCTTCTGTTAGTGGATAAGGCTACAATTGGAGATGCAATGTCAACAGGGAATGAATCCCAACCCGCATTTCTTTTGATATGCAATGTTGAAATATGTAGCATAAAAGCTTCCAATGTTTAAATACACGAGCTCTCAAAAACTGTTTCTTCGGGAAATGATTTGGATGACCCATCTGTAGAAAAACTTCTCTACATTCATTAAATGAATATTCAGATAAATCTCAGGATCATTATCTCCCAGTCTTAGAGCTTGTCTAATTGCTTCTTCAGAAACTTCAATCATTCTTTCTGAAGTAATGAAGGCTCTTAAAACTATGTTTCCTTGATCATCTCTTTCAACTTTTGCAGTTCTCCAGAATTTTTTAATCATTCTTCCATTAATCATTGGCCTTGCACACATAGCATACACATATTTTGTTCTGAGTAGAAATCTGATAATATCTTCATATCCAGTAGCTTCTCTATTTTCATCATCTAAAAATGCAGCTACATTATGCTTTGGCTGAAATTTTAAATCTGCTATCTGCAAAACACAACAAAAGTATTATGAGAACATTGAATATTGATTAATGAAATGTATTTCTACATATGACTTTTGATTTTGACTTTTTAATTTGACCTTTTTATTTTTACTTTTGAATTAAGATTTCAAATTGTAAAACATTAATCTTTATTCATTTTGAATTTATTATTTAACATTTCAATTTTGATTTAATTTTAATTTTTATTTATTTTTGTTCAAAGAATGACTGTTTGTTCATCTTCTTCTTCTTCGACTATGCAAAGTCGACTGATTTCTTCATTAAAAAAAATTCACTTTAACATCAACACAATACATCAACAGACTCGCAAATGTGTTCTTATCAGTAATCCATTATCAATATTTGATATGATTCTCATTTTATCAGATTAAACTAGGATTATATATGTTCGAACGCCCAAATAGCATTCAACCGTCTGTTTCAAATCACTGATTTAATCCAAAATTTATGTATTTGAATCACAAACTTACGTTTATATATCCAAATGCAATGTATACTCAAAGGATTTGATTGATTTCAGATGAAATAAGGTTGTGTTTATGCTTGACAGACGCAGTTCAAGGGTTTTGGTTCTGAGAATTTTGAAAAGTGAATGAGAAATACGCATAAGTGTTCAATATATATAAATGAAATTTTAGGCGTATGAGCCCTGTTTGGACATATGGTCCCTGTTTGGGCGTATGAAAACCTAGAATTCACTTATTTTGTTAGATGTATGAGCATTGTTGTGCATTTTAAGTCAGACGCATGAGAACTGTTCAGACGCATAAGCACTGTTTAGGTGCTTTTGCACTGTTCAGTCGCATGGACTTTGTAAAACGTCTAACATTGAAGTCAACTATGCAGACGCATGAGACATCACATATGTCTAACACACTATTTAGACGTATGGGATTATCACAGACGCCCAACCCTTGTAATTTTCAGATGTATTACAACTGTTTAGACGCATGGGAATGAATCAAACGTCCAACACTTGTAATTTTCATAGATGTATTACAACTGTTTAGACGCATGGAAAACGTCCAACACTTGTATAATCCTAAAAATTTCATCATGCTCCTATTGAGACGCATGTGCACTGTTTAGGTGCATGAGATGAATTTCAAACACTTGTGATTTCCAATTTCTTCACTTTCACATTTTTTATCATTTAGATCCCCAAATTTTGAACTTTTTGCATTTTGCATTTTCAATTTATAAAACTTTTATTTTTATTTTTATTTTGTATTTCTTTTTAATTTTTTTTAATTTCTTTTTAAATTTCTTTTGTCCCTTCATTTTAGCCTCATCATAACATCAAATATCATCTAATTGTCAATTTAAAAATCATTTTTAGTTTAAAAATCATTTCAAAATCATTTTTAAATTTCAAATTTTGATTATGATTATTGAATATTTTCTGAGAACAACTCTTTCATTTATTACTCCCCCTAAACTTTTATGTTTGAAAAACTTATAAGTTTCTTATGAAAGAGAATAAGATCACACATCACATTAAGACATTGCCTTCACACACAAAGACATGCATAAAAAATTGAAAATAGAATTAAAATTTAATGTTTAAACAAAGAATAAATGTCTGCATAGAGATCATATTAATGAAGATCAGCACATTAAAATAAAATGAATGTGGATAGTCATAGACAATGAATAAATCCTGATCAAGTATGTTCCAGGTCAGTGATATCACAGCAAAGGAGATACAAGATCTAAGGACAGACAATGATTGTTTTTGACACAACTATCAACTCACTTACTTTTCAATTCTTGGATTGATTAGTGTTGATTTAGATATGACATGATGTAAAGCATACAGAGACTAAGATAATTTAACTATCATTATGCAATGTAAGGGAGAAACACATGCTCAACTTATTACATGAAACATAGATATCACCAGGGTTCATGTTACTTAGTTAATAGAGGATGATCAAGGATAACCATTTGATCAGCTCTGACTATTCTTTTGACTAGGTTGTGCACATTGGGATCTTTTTGCATCAAAAAGAGGATCCAGGTCTGTAATGACTTACAACAGAGGATATCTCAGTACTTCAGGTCTATGATGACTCATAACAGAGAATTGAAATGATGCTTTGTAACAGATCTCATGATTTCACATAGTTTCAACAGGTGTGAGAGATGTATCTTAACAAACATTCATTCTCATAAGCTAAAGCTACTCAAAAGTACTCAGATGAATACACACAAGCATGTATGTCTAGTTTGATCACAAGAATTTACTTTTCAGCATAATAGTCAGATATTAGCTACACATTATATCTGATCATGTCTAGACTTTATGAATGAGTGAAGTATGCAACTGATCTCACTAATGTACTATCATTTCTCACATATTGCAAAACATAATCCTTTCCAAAAAAAACATTTTTGTATTTTTGATATATATTTTTGTATTTGATTTTTCTATGAAAAACATAAAATCACACACACACAAAAATATAAACAGGCAATTCACAATGAGAGTATCACTTATTATGATCTTTTGATTTAGGGAGATCACATATGATTTATAAGACCAATTGATTCTACTAAGTACTCAACCGTCCTGGTAGGAAGGCTTTAGTAAATAGATGTGCCAATTGTTTTTCTGTTGCAGTTTGAATCAATATGATTAATCCTTTTTCAGAGTTATCTCTAAGAAAATGATATGGAATTTCGATATGTTTTGTTTTTGAGTGTTGAACAGGATTAGCTGTTATGAACATAGCAGCTGTGTTATCAATATAGATTGGTGTTTTAAGAAAGTTGAATCCATAATCTAGTAATTGATTTTGCAACCAAAGAATTTGAGAACATCCTGCTGATGCAGCAATGTACTCAGCTTCTGCAGTTGAAACAGAGACATTTGTTTGTTTCTTGCATTGCCATGAGACTAATCTGGGACCAAGAAATTGACACCCACCCGAAGTAGATTGTCTATCTTGACAACATCCACCATAATCACTATCAGTATATCCATATAGTTCAAAGTTACCCTCGTAAGGATACCAAAGCCCTAAGGCTGGTTTACCTTTGAGATACCTGAATATTCTTTTGACAGCAATTAAGTGAGATTCTTTCGGGTCTGATTGATACCTCGCACATACACAAACAACATATATAATGTCTGGTCTAGATGCAGTAACGTACATCAAACAACCAATCATTGATCTGTATAACGTTTGGTCAATAGATTTTCCTTTTGGATCAGGTTCAATCTTGGTGTTAACATCTGCTGGAGTTCGTATGGACTGATAATCTTGCAACTTAAATTTCTGTAAGAGCTTGTCAACAAACTTTTCTTGATTGATGAAAATTCCGTCTGCAGTTTGCTTGATGTAACACCCGAATATTTATTATTTTGAAGCCGGTGAAGAAAGAAAAGAAAATAAAGTCCAAAAGTCGAGGGACCAAACTCGCCAACGAAGAAAAGTAGGGAAATGTGGTGATATTAGTAGGGAGAGGGCAGCCCACTCTCCCCACACACCCCACATTTCAGGTTCTTAGAGAGGAGAAGAGAGAAAAAGAGGAAAAGTGTTGGTTCGAGTCGGTTCGGGTCGCCAAAATTGTCGTGAAGCAAGCCGAATCGAAGCTCTTGTCATTGTGCTTGTTTATGTGAGTTCTAGGACCCTTCTTTTACATGTTTTTGAATGATTTTGGGGCTGGAACACATCCGAAAACCATTTTTCGCGTTTTTGGGTGAAAACCCGCATGTATGCGTGTATGTATGCATAGGACCCGTTTGGGGCTTGATTTCTTGCTTGGTTGTGCTTGAATAATGTTATGGTATGCATCCCTAAGGTTTAGGATGGTCGACTTAGGCTTAAAATGGGTTTAGATGAGTTTGGAGGCCGAAAACCCTCGGCTGCAGTCGGGATGAACTGCATTCTGCATCAGTTAGGGCTAGGCGACCGACTGGAGGCTGAATGGAGGCCATACGGCCGATTAGGGTGCGACTGAAGGTCCATTCGCATCACTGAAGGTCCATTCGCACGACTGAAGGTCCATTCGCACGACTGAAGGTCCAGTCGCATAGGTGTTCATCCGCATTGTCCATTCGCACGACTGGATGTTCATTCGCATAGGTGTTCATCGGTATTAGTTCAATCGCATGATGTTCAGTCGCATGGAGGCCATGCGACTGAAGGGTGTCCATACGCCCGAATAGGGCTGTTGAACCGAGGAAGGTGTAGATTGACTTCTGACTTTCGGGGGAAAGTGCAGATGTAAGTTTTGATGTAAAGGTTCCATAAGAGTTTTTAAGATGACGATCGAGGTCTTAGAAAGCATGTTGGGCATGATGAGGGTGATGATGTTGTACGTTATGTATGTATGATGTTGCCCTGTATGATGTGATGTTGATGCATGTTAATGTTCCTTAGTGTGATGTATAATATCTTTCCTATGGCTTTACCTGTTATGATGAATGAACGAAGTATTATGTAACGTAAAGTGAAAGATAAAGAAAGAGGAACATGATGAATGAATGCATGTATTAATGAACGAATGAAACGTCTTGCACACATCGGATAACGGGTCCTTCTTGGTGATTGACCCTGAATGTAGAACCTCTACCGCTCACCCCTAGTACTATGGCATACGTTTAGCTGTTCATTTGTTGACTTCGGCCCAGTAGCTAAGACTGATGGTTACTCCTAGTACCGTGGCATACGTTTAGCTGTTCATTTGTTGACTTCGGCCCGGTAGCTACGACTAAACGGGGTGTAGCACATGGTATTGGTAAGGATGATGTCTGATGCGCAAGTAAAGTAATGAAAGAACGAATGAACGAATGAATAAGATAATAATGATGTTATCTATGTGTACATACGATGTGTGATCATGTAAAAGTAACGAACGGTTTTATATGAAAGTAAAGTATGTTTTATTTATAAAACTAGAACTCACTCAGCAACGCTGACTTTGATGTGTTCTAGTTGGCAGGTAATGTTTGCTGAGGATGGCACGGGCGACTACTCAGCTCTTTTGGGGATGGCATTCTTTTGATTAATGTTTTTGCATTGTAATGCGAACAAGCTATTTTGTAATGAATGTCGTATTAACTTGCAAAAACTTTTACATGGAAATGAAAGTTTGTTTTAGTTTTCCGCTGCGATTTATTAAATACAAATGTAATTATATGTTTTATGTGCGGTGAGAACCCAGCTGTAAGCGTCTCGGGAACGGGGCCTTACAAGTTGGTATCAGAGCCAAAGCTTAAGTGAAATGGGTAAATTTTCAAAATAAACCTAATCTTAGACTGAGAATGGGACGGAATGGGAATGGGATGCCAATCTGAGTAGCTGCGTGCCATGAGGTATTTTCGTTAAGTTAACCGGTTATATGTGCGCATGGTATGTGTTATGTGTTATATGTAGATTTAAATACTGATGTAGTCAGGACAGGTAATACTTGGGGTATGAAGAGTAACGTAAGTGGCTAATCACAACTGGCCACTGTAATTAGGGACTTACTATACTTGACATAAACTGAGTTGTTTCCTTGAATGACCGTGTTGGTGTTTGAATCTTTCAGTGTGCGTGTGATGGCCGGAGGTAGATCTTCAAAAGCTTCTAGGGGTGGAGGTCACGGTGCTGAACCACGACCTAAGAAAGGGAGACCCAGAGTTGAGAGGGTGGTTCATGAAGAACCAGAGACCCCCCATCCGGACGGTGGCGACGAAAGCGCCAATCTGAGAGCCTCAGTAAAGGAGGCTGTTGTACAAGAAGTACATCAGGTCATGCAGACGATCTTACCGTCTGTGGTGACCGAAGTTATTAAGGCTGTACGAGAAGGGGAAAGGAAAGAAGGAAACAAATCCTCTGGGGAACGGGAACAACCAGAGCCGAAAACGGTTCTATCTGATGATGAAGAGGAAGAAGAAGAGCCTGCACCGAAGAGGGCACGAGGATGTAATATGGGGCTTTTATGAGATGCAAGCCCCCTACTTTTGTTGGAAACGGCACCGCTGCAGCCGCTCACCGGTGGGTGAGGGAAATGGAAGCTGTCTTGATATCAGCGAGTGCGAGAGGACCAAAAGGTGAAGTTTGCTACCCACTCTTTTGTGGATTCAGCTTTGTGCTGGTGGGACAACATTGTCCAAGCTGAGGGTAGTAAGGCCATTGAGAAAATGAAATGGCCTGAGCTGAGAAGGTTGGTGATTGAGGAGTTTTGTCCTCATCGGGAAATGGATAAGTTGGAAAGGCAGTTTCTGCAGTTGGAGGCTGGAACCATGACACACCAGTAGTATACCACCAAGTTTAATGAAATGGCATGGCTTGTGCCTGATCAGGTGACGCCTCTGTCTCGGAAAATCAGAAGGTACATTCAGGGTTTACCGGTGGATGTTTGCCGGCATATGATCGCCGCCCGGCCAAGCACGTTTAGGTCGGCTGTTGATTTGGCAGGGAGGCTGTATGACAAGCGGGAGGTGGTGGTGACTGAAGCGAATAAGAAGGGTGGTGGTGAACGGAACTGGAACGGGTAACGGTTTGGTCGGGGTGATGCCCGATGGGTAACAAAAAGGCACGAGTGGATGAACGTTGTGTGGTCACATCAAGTGCGGGGTCGAAAAGGTGTGGCAAGTGTGGAAGGGAGCACGGCGGGAATGTAGGTTTAGGTCAAACTTGTGCTTCAAGTGTGGGAAGACAGGGCATATGGCAAAGGATTGCCTGTCGGGCAAATGTTTTAACTGTAGGGAAACTGGTCATATGAGCAGAGATTGTAAGAAGTCGAGGACTGAGGGTTCTGGGGTGAAGAAGACGGGAAGTGATGGGCCGAGGGCGAACGCCAGAGCGTTCACCATGACACAGGAGGAGGCTAGGATGGACCCTGGCGTTGTGTGCGGTACGTTTCTAGTGAACCAGACTTTAGCTTCTGGGTTATTTGATTCGGGTGCTAGTAGGAGTTTTGTTTCTGCTGCTTTCTGTGCTAAGCTGCCTGTTAGTAATAGACGTGTTGATGTGCCCTTTGATGTAGAAACTGCCATAGGTAAGTCTACCAGGATTTCTAAGGCGATAGAGAATTATGATGTGGAACTTGAGGGTCATAAGTTTCCTGTTAGACCGTTCGTGATGACCTTGGGTGGTTTCGATTTGGTTCTTGGGATGGATTGGTTGGCGGACTTCGAGGCAAACATTGTGTGTCGCAAGAAGATGGTTCAGTTAACAGCTCCTGACCGAAGTTTGGTAACGGTTTATGGTGATCGGGTTACTACGATTCCGAAGGTGATCTCAATGGCGGTGGCGGGAAAGTGTATGAGGCGTGGATGTAGCGCCTACTTGGCTTATGTAAAGGATGTGGATACACCAACACCACAACTAGCTGATGTACCGTTGTGTGTGACTTTCCAGACGTGTTCCCAGAAGACTTATCAGGAGTGCCACCTAACAGAGAGATTGAATTTCAGATTGATCTGATACTGGGTGCCCAACCTGTTGCCAAGGCACCATATCGGTTGGCTCCAACCGAGATGAAAGAGTTGATGGAGCAGTTACGAGAGCTGCTTGATAAGGGGTTCATTAGACCGAGTATCTCTCCTTGGGGTGCTCTGGTCCTATTTGTAAAGAAGAAGGATGGTAGTATGAGGATGTGCATTGACTACCGCGAGCTGAACAAGTTGACAGCGAAGAACCGATACCCCTTACCGAGAATAGATGATTGTTCGATCAACTTCAGGGTGCCAGTTGGTTTTCAAGAATAGATCTTCGGTCTGGCTATCATCAGTTGAAGGTGAAGGAACATGATATCCCTAAAACAGCTTTCCGCACGCGCTATGGTCATTATGAGTTTCTTGTCATGTCCTTTGGTTTGACCAACGCGCCAGCTGCTTTTATGGATCTCATGAACCGTGTGTGTCGGCCTATGTTGGATAAATCAGTGATTGTGTTTATTGATGATATCCTGCTTTATTCGAAGAGCAAGATTGAGCATGTCGGTCACATTCGAGAGGTTCCGGAGACGTTGAGAAGGGAGAAATTGTATGCTAAATTCTCCAAGTGCGCGTTTTGGTTGCACGAAGTTCAGTTTTTGGGTCATGTGGTGAATCCTGATGGGATTATGGTTGACCCGGCAAAGGTGGAGGCGGTTATGCAATGGAAGTCACCAAAGACGCCATCCGAGATCCGTAGTTTCTTGGGCTTGGCGGGCTACTATAGAAGATTCATCCAAGACTTCTCTAAGATTGCTTCTCCACTAACTAAGTTGACCCGAAAGGATGTGAAGTTTGTATGGGGTCAAACTCAAGAGAAGGCGTTCGAAGAGCTTAAGGCAAGACTGACTCAAGCTCCAGTCCTGTCCCTACCCGATGGAAGTGAAGATCTAGTGGTTTATTCTTATGCTTCCTACTCGGGGTCGGGGTGTGTGTTAATGCAGGGAGGGAAGGTTATAGCCTATGCATCTCGACAGTTAAAGGTTCATGAGGTCAATTATCCTACTCATGACTTGGAGCTAGCAGCCGTGGTCTTTGCGTTAAAGATTTGGAGGCACTATCTCTACGGGACGAAGTGCACCATATTCACTGACCACAAGAGTCTGAAGTACTTCTTCGAGCAAAAGACCTCAACATGAGGCAGAGGCGATGGTTAGAACTTATAAAGGATTATGATTGCGAGATCCATTACCATCCAGGCAAAGCTAATGTGGTGGCGGATGCCCTTAGCCGAATGGAAAGGCCCGAACCGATTCGGGTGAAAGCTTATCAATTAATCATGACCTCCGATGTGATGAAGCAAGTTAAGGAGTTTCAAGATGAGGCATTGAAAGAAGATCACCTTAACTCGGAAAGAATGAGAGGTCTGGTTGGGGAATTGGGTGAAAACACACTCGGTGTTAGAACTCGATTCGGTCGTGTGTGGATTCCTCGTTTTGGGGATCTACGGGTGAAGATAATGGATGAAGCCCACAAGACTCGATACTCCATTCATCCTGGTACCACGAAAATGTACCATGACATGAAGAAAGATTATTGGTGGCCGGGTATGAAGCGTGACGTCGTGGAGTATGTGAGTAAGTGCCTTACTTGCTTACAAGTGAAGGCAGAGCATCAAAAGCCGTATGGGAAGATCCAACCTTTGGATATACCGAAATGGAAGTGGGAGCACATCACCATGGACTTCATTATGAAGCTGCCACGTACTCCAAAAGGGTATGATGCCATATGGGTGATAGTTGATCGTCTGACGAAGAGCGCTCATTTTCTACCGATCCGCGAGACGTATTCATCTGAGAGGTTGGCTGATCTGTTCATCAAGGAAATTGTAGCTCGTCATGGTGTGCCGGTGTCTATTGTGTCTGATCGTGACACTCGGTTTACATCTAAGTTTTGGAAGAAATTCCATGACGCTATGGGGACGAGGTTACATATTAGCACGACTTATCATCCCCAAACCGATGGTCAGTCAGAAAGAACCATTCAGACATTGGAAGACATGTTGCGGGCATGTGTGATCGATTTTGGTGGGAGTTGGGAAGACCACTTACCGTTAGCCGAATTCTCATACAACAACAGCTATCATGCCAGCATTGGTATGCCACCATATGAGATGCTATACGGTAGGAGATGCAGAACACCCGTTTGTTGGGGTGATATTGGTCAGAAGGAATTAGGAGCGTCGAGGTAATCGAGGCTACGACAGAGAAGCTTGAAAATATTAAAGCCTTCATGAAGGCAGCCAAAGATAGACAGAAGTCGTATGCCGATAAGCGATGTAGGCCATTGAGTTCCAGGTGGGTGACCGGGTCATGTTGAAGGTCTGACCTTGGAAGGGTATTATCAGATTCAGAAAGCGGGGCAAGTTGAGCCCAAGGTATATAGGCCCTTTCCGAATCATTGCTCGAGTGGGAGAGGTGGCCTATAGACCGGAGTTACCGGATGAGTTAAATGGAATTCACCCGACATTCCATGTATCCCATCTAAGGAAGTGCTTAGCAGATGAAGATATGCTTGTCCCATTGGAAGATATCGAAGTAGACGAACGGCTCAATTATGTGGAGCAACCAATGGCAATCATCGACCGAAAGGAGAAAAGGCTAAGGAATAAGTGGTTCCTCTTGTGCGTGTACAGTGGAAGCACAGGAAGGGATCCGAGTCAACGTGGGAGACTGAGGAAGAAATGAGACAGCATTACCCACGTTTGTTCGATGAATAACAGGTTTCGGGGACGAAACCTATTTAAGGGGGGTGGAGTTGTAACACCCGAATATTTATTATTTTGAAGCCGGTGAAGGAAGAAAAGAAAATAAAGTCCAAAAGTCGAGGGACCAAACTCGCCAACGAAGAAAAGTTGGGAAATGTGGTGATATAGTAGCGAGAGGGCAGCCCACTCTCCCCACACACCCCACATTTCAGGTTCTTAGAAAGGAGAAGAGAGGAAAAAGAGGAAAAGTGTTGGTTCGAGTCGGTTCGGGTCGCCAAAATTGTCGTGAAGCAAGCCGAATCGAAGCTCTTGTCGTTGTGCTTGTTTATGTGAGTTCTAGGACCCCTCTTTTACATGTTTTTGAATGATTTTGGGGCTGGAACACATCTGAAAACCCTTTTTCTCGTTTTTGGGTGAAAACCCGCATGTATGCGTGTATGTATGCGTAGGACCCGTTTGGGGCTTGATTTCTTGCTTGGTTGTGCTTGAATAATGTTATGGTATGCATCCCTAAGGTTTAGGATGGTCGACTTAGGCTTAAAATGGGTTTAGATGAGTTTGGAGGCCGAAAACCCTCGGCTGCAGTCGGGATGAACTGCATTCTGCATCAGTTAGGGCTAGGCGACCGACTGGAGGCCGAATGGAGGCCATACGGCCGATTAGGGTGCGACTGAAGGTCCATTCGCACGACTGAAGGTCCATTCGCACGACTGAAGGTCCATTCGCACGACTGAAGGTCCAGTCGCATAGGTGTTCATCTGCATTGTCCGTTCGCACGACTGGATGTTCATTCGCATAGGTGTTCATCCGTATTAGTTCAATCGCATGATGTTCAGTCGCATGGAGGCCATGCCACTGAAGGGTGTCCATATGCCCGAATAGGGCTGTTGAACCCGAGGAAGGTGTAGATTGACTTCTGACTTTCGGGGGAAAGTGCACATGTAAGTTTTGATGTAAAGATTCCCATAAGAGTTTTTAAGATGACGATCGAGGTCTTAGAAAGCATGTTGGGCATGATGAGGGTGATGATGTTGTACGTTATGTATGTATGATGTTGCCCTGTATGATGTGATGTTGATGCATGTTAATGTTCCTTAGTGTGATGTATAATATCTTTCCTATGGCTTTACCTGTTATGATGAATGAACGAAGTATTATGTAACGTAAAGTGAAAGATAAAGAAAGAGGAACATGATGAATGAATGCATGTATTAATGAACGAATGAAACGTCTTGCACACATCGGATAACGGGTCCTTCTTGGTGATTGACCCTCAATGTAGAACCTCTACCGCTCACCCCTAGTACTGTGGCATACGTTTAGCTGTTCATTTGTTGACTTCGGCCCAGTAGCTAAGACTGATGGTTACTCCTAGTACCGTGGCATACGTTTAGCTGTTCATTTGTTGACTTCGGCCCGGTAGCTACGACTAACCGGGGTGTAGCACATGGTATTGGTAAGGATGATGTCCGATGCGCAAGTAAAGTAATGAAAGAACGAATGAACGAATGAAGAAGATAATAATGATGTTATCTATGTGTACGTACAATGTGTGATCATGTAAAAGTAACGAACGGTTTTATATGAAAGTAAAGTATGTTTTATTTATAAAACTAGAACTCACTCCGCAACGCTGACTTTGATGTGTTTCCAGTTGGCAGGTAATGTTTGCTGAGGATGGCACGGGCGACTACTCAGCTCTTTTGGGGATGGCATTCTTTTGATTAATGTTTTTTCATTGTAATGCGAACAAGCTATTTTGTAATGAATGTCGTATTAACTTGCAAAAACATTTACATGGAAATGAAACTTTGTTTTAGTTTTCCGCTGCGATTTATTAAATACAAATGTAATTATATGTTTTATGTGCGATGAGAACCCAGCTGTAAGCGTCCGGGAACGGGGCCTTACACTTGACTTGAAGTCCAAGAAAGAAGTTAATCTCTCCCATAGAACTCATTTCAAATCGAGATTTCATTATTTCTTCAAATTCGTCGCACATTTTTGGACATGTAGAACCAAATATGATGTCATCAACATACACTTGTACACATAAAAGATCATTATTGTCCTTCTTTATGAATAAAGTAGGATCAATTTTCCCTCGTGTGTATCCATGTTGGATTAAGTGTTGTGATAACGTCTCATACCAAATTCTAGGGGCTTGATGAAGTCCATATAAAGCTTTACTCAGTTTATATACTCGATGTGGAAATTGTGCATACTCAAAACCTTGTGGTTGCTTTACAAACACATCGTTAGTAATTGGGCCATATAAAAATGCACCCTTTACATCCATTTGATACACCTTAAATTTCATGAATGAAGCATAAGCCAGAAAAACTCGAATAGATTCAAGTCTTGCAACTGGTGCAAAGACTTCATCATAATATATACCTTCTTCCTGTGTGTATCCTTGGGCAACAAGTCTTGCTTTGTTCCTTATTACAACACCACGATCACCAGTCTTATTTCTAAATAACCATTTCATGCCAATTACATTTTCTCCTTCAGGTATATCCACCAAATTCCACACTTCTTGTTTGCGCAATTGAAGTAATTCTTCTTGCATGGCTTCTATCCAACCATTGCCCTTTAATGCTTCGGTAACATTTTTAGGAACAATTTGAGAAAGAAAACAAGAGTATAAGCATACGTTTGCTTGTTCTACTTTACTCCTTGTTGTTCTCTCATTCAATGAACCAATAATCTGAGAAATTGGATGATTCTTGTGAATACGAGATGTAGTGATCTCATCACATTGAACATTAACATCCAAATTTGTTTGATTCAAGTTGGACAACTCATGTATTAATGTAGAAGAATGTGGATTCAAGTTTGGAACTTGAGTAGGTGAGTTGACAAAGTAATCAAAGTTACGTGTATCAACTACATCACCTGAAATGGATGATGTTCCAGACTCAGGTATCACAAACTCATTACCATCATTAGGAATATTTTGCGATTCTTCCTGATTAATTGACTCGGAATGATCTAAAACTGTATTATCATGATTTTGTATTGTTAAATCCTTAACAAATGATAAAAATGGGTAGTCTGAGCTTGAATCATCTGGGTCATCAGAATCTGAATCTTCACTGGAAGATCCAAGATCTCCTCTTGAGTTTTTCTTATGTGTAGAATTAAAACAATTTGATTGATCGAACAAATTAGATTGAAAAGAGTTTGATAATGAATCTAGATCAAATAACCATGCAGGACCATTTGAAACTAATGGAAAAGAATTTTTCGTAAATTTAATGTTGAATGTTTCAATGATTACATTTGTCCTAGAGTTGTAAACTCGATAGGCTTTTGAAACTGATGAATATCCAACGAAAAATCCATTATCAGATTTTGCATTAAATTTTCCTAATTGATCACTTGAATTAAGAATCATAACAGGACAACCAAATGATTTTAAAAATTTTATGTTCGGTTTTCTACCAAACATTAACTCATATGGAGTTTTCAGTTTATCTTTTACAATTAAGATTCGATTCTGAACAAAACACGCAGTTGATATTGCTTCATCCCAAAAAGTGATAGGAATTTTTGCATCAGCTAACATAGAACGAGCAGCTTCAATCAGTGTTCTATTCTTCCTTTCAGCAACTCCATTTTGTTGAGGAGTTCTGGGAGCACTAAACTGATGAGCTATCCCTTTCTGTGCACAAAACATTTCAATGTTAGCATTTTTGAATTCTGTTCCATTATCACTTCTTATTATTTTCACTTTGTTGTCTAATTGATTTCCAACTTTAATGATAAATTATTTTAATAATTCAGCTGTTTCAGATTTGGCATATAGAAAGAAAACCCATGAAAATCTTGTAAAGTCATCAATGATAACTAAACAATATGATTTTCTTCCGATACTCTTGACATTTGTTGGTCCAAAAAGGTCTATATGTAACATCTGAAGAGGTTTGGATGTTGAGTTTATAGGCTTGGACTTATAAGAGCTCTGTGTTGCTTTCCCTTCAAACATGCTGAGCAGTGATCATTAGTTGCAAACTTCTTTGATTCAAGTCCAATGACATGATTTTCTGCTACAAGCTTGTTCATATTCTTGAAATTTGAATGATTGAGACGTCTATGCCAAAGTTGGCTTTCATCATTTGATGCCTTTGCAATTAGGCATTTTGTTTGAGTTGAAGGATCAACTTGAGACATATCCAATTTGTATACATCTCTTTCTCTTTTAGTTGTAACAATAACCCAATCTTTACTTATCTTGAAACCTGGCTTCAAAACATAACAGAATGAATTATCAAACAGAACAGAATAAGATTTGTCACAAATTTGAGATACGCTTAAAAGATTAAAGTTCAACTGTGAACAAAAGTTGACTTTATCAAAGCTTATTATCCCATTGGATATTGTTCCTTCTCCAGTTATTTTTCCTCCAGGATCACCACCAAAGGCGACGTGAGTTCCATCTTCTGACTTAAAATCTTGTAACAAGGCAGTATTGCCTATCATGTGCCCACTACACCCACTATCCACATACCATGTATTGATTGGTCTTTTTGGGCGTACCTGCACTACAAGAAAGTTAAGTTGAAATATCTACCTAAGCCGAAATGGTCTTGGGCTTTCCAAATTTGTCAACAATTGTAAATTGTTTATAATGGAGATTATTCAAATCAGGTTTATTTTTGATGAATTTTCCAATTTTATTCTAAAAATTGTTTGATTTATTTTTGTGAACATTTATACCATTTGATTTATCATCTTTCGAAATGTATTGATGTCTAACATTTTTATTAGTCATCCTTACAGATCTTGGTATAAAGTGTTCTTTCATGTTGTGTTTTGAGTTCATGTAATTGTTCTTAGGAAAAGATCTCAAACCTACATTAAGTTGATTAATGTCTCTTTGAAATCCATTAGTTTGATCTCTCAAATACTATGGATTAGCAAGTCCTTTGCTCATGTTTGATTTTGCAAATTTCTAGTGAGAGAACTATTTCTTATGTAACAATAGTGTTGTGAGTTTTTTTTATCACAATAAGTACAATATTTGATATAATAACAATCTGCTGTTGAGTGATTTCTCATGTCACATATGTGACAGTACTTGTTAAAGTAGCACTCAGCAGTATTGTGATTTTTCATATCACAAATTTCACAGTACTTTTGTGGCGTTAAAAACAACTTTTTGTTAACTTTTGAAAATGACATAATGTTTGATTTTGGTTTCATATAGTTAAACTGTTGTCTTTCATTTTTCACAGTTTGATTTTGTGTCAGATTATTGTTCATTTGTTTAACACGAATTTCCTTGTTGAATGTATTAGATACAAATCTTTTTGGTACAGCGGAAGTCTTTGAATCTGAACTAGAATTCAGATTTGAGTTTGATTTGTTCATAACATTTGATTTATTATTTGAATGAGAATTCATATTAAGATACCTGCTGACACAAATTTAAATGGTTTTAGTTTTGATGTTTGATTTGTTGCTTTAATCATTTTTTTGAACTTTTGTTTTGTTCAGATGTTACTTTTACAGATTTCTTTCTTCTTCTTTGATTCTTTGATTTAGAAGAGCTTGGTTTATTTTCAGATTGAACATCATTAGAAGAAGATTCCTTTTCTCATTGAAATTGTTTCATATTGATGGTGTTTGAATCTTTTGATGTTCCTATCTGTTGTTTATCCTTGTTTTGAACTCTGACTTCTTCTATTACATTGTGAATTTGATGAGAAGAGATATTTTGTTTTGGTTGTTTTGGTTCATATGATTTTATCTTGATTGGATGTCCATTTTTTATTTTTTTCTTGATCTTTTTCAACAAACACTTGAATATTTTCTTTTTCCTATTCTGCATTCTTGGTTTTGATCTGAAAGGCTTTAAGCTTTGCTTTGTTTTCTAGTGAATAATCATGAGTATTGAAATTCTCTGGTAGTGTGTTTGTGATAGATTCAGGCATAGGTTCATGAGTGAAACCTAATCCTACTTTTTGTTTATCTTTCCTTTCACTGGTTAGTTTTTCTACAATCATTTTTGAACTCTTAACTTTTGCTAGATCAACTTGAGTAGCAGCATGTGCTATTTTCTCTTGTTCAAGATTCTTGGTCATCTCTTCTAGTTGTTTTGTAACAATTTCTAAATCTTTGATTGTTTTGTTCCATGAATTTTGAAGAGAGATAATCTTTTGATCTGCAGTTGTATGATCAGATTTAAGTTGGTTATGCATAGATTCCTCTTGTTTTAGCTTTTCACAGATTTTGAATGAATAGTTTCCGTAGTGTTCAACATGTTCAAAATATGATTTGGTGCAAAGCTTTTCTCTTACTTCTCATGGTATTTCAGGAAATTCTGGAACTGTGGTTTGAGATGATGAAGTAGAAGATTTAACCTTTGGTTGATCACACTGAACCATTAGAGCTACTTCCTCTATATCCTCTTTAGGATCAGACTTGTCACTCCAATCATAGTTATCTTTCTCTTCATCACTTTCCCCTTTTGGGTCATTGTTTTTTGACCAATCTTCCTCTTGAATTTGTGCAATAAGAGATAAACTTGATGTTAATTCATTTGTAAATTGATCTGCCTATGCACTCCAATCATATCCATCTTTTATGTTGACTACTAGTGCTTTCTTTGTTTCATCAGATGATTTGGTTTCATCTTTAATCTCTGGTATGGGAAGACTTTGATATGGCTTTGGAAAAGTCTTCTGAGCTTGTTGAAACCTTTGACAATGACATAATGTTTGATTTTGGTTTCATATAGTTAAACTGTTGTCTTTCATTTTTCACAGTTTGATTTTGTGTCAGTTTATTGTTCATTTGTTTAACACGAATTTCCTTGTTGAATGTATTAGATACAAATCTTTTTGGTACAGCGGAAGTCTTTGAATCTGAATTAGAATTCAGATTTGAGTTTGATTTGTTCATAACATTTGATTTATTATTTGAATGAGAATTCATATTTAAGATACCTGCTGACACAAATTTAAATGGTTTTAGTTTTGATGTTTGATTTGTTGCTTTAATCAATTTTTTTGAACTTTTGTTTTGTTCAGATGTTACTTTTACAGATTTCTTTCTTCTTCTTTGATTCTTTGATTTAGAAGAGCTTGGTTTATTTTCAGATTGAACATCATTAGAAGAAGATTCCTTTTCTCATTGAAATTGTTTCATATTGATGGTGTTTGAATCTTTTGATGTTCCTATCTGTTGTTATCCTTGTTTTGAACTCTGACTTCTTCTATTACATTGTGAATTTGATGAGAAGAGATATTTTGTTTTGGTTGTTTTGGTTCATATGATTTTATCTTGATTGGATGTCCATTTTTTATTTTTTTCTTGATCTTTTCAACAAACACTTGAATATTTTCTTTTTCCTATTCTGCATTCTTGGTTTTGATCTGAAAGGCTTTAGCTTTGCTTTGTTTTCTAGTGAATAATCATGAGTATTGAATTCTCTGGTAGTGTGTTTGTGATAGATTCAGGCATAGGTTCATGAGTGAAACCTAATCCTACTTTTTGTTTATCTTTCCTTTCACTGGTTAGTTTTTCTACAATCATTTTTGAACTCTTAACTTTTGCTAGATCAACTTGAGTAGCAGCATGTGCTATTTTCTCTTGTTCAAGATTCTTGGTCATCTCTTCTAGTTTTTTGTAACAATTTCTAAATCTTTGATTGTTTTGTTCCATGAATTTTGAAGAGAGATAATCTTTTGATCTGCAGTTGTATGATCAGATTTAAGTTGGTTATGCATAGATTCCTCTTGTTTTAGCTTTTCACAGATTTTGAATGAATAGTTTCCGTAGTGTTCAACATGTTCAAAATATGATTTGGTGCAAAGCTTTTCTCTTACTTCTCATGGTATTTCAGGAAATTCTGGAACTGTGGTTTGAGATGATGAAGTAGAAGATTTAACCTTTGGTTGATCACACTGAACCATTAGAGCTACTTCCTCTATATCCTCTTTAGGATCAGACTTGTCACTCCAATCATAGTTATCTTCTCTCATCACTTTCCCCTTTTGGGTCATTGTTTTTTGACCAATCTTCCTCTTGAATTTGTGCAATAAGAGATAAACTAGATGTTAATTCATTTGTAAATTGATGTGCATATGCACTCCAATCATATCCATCTTTTATGTTGACTACTAGTGCTTTCTTTGTTTCATCAGATGATTTGGTTTCATCTTTAATCTCTGGTATGGGAAGACTTTGATATGGCTTTGGAAAAGTCTTCTGAGCTTGTTGAAACCTTTGATTATTTGAGCTTGAATGAGCACTTCCTCCATTATTCCTTGGAACTTTACATTCTCTTGAGAAGTGTCCATAACTATTGCAGTTGAAACATCTGGATTTTGACTTGTCAAATCCAACAGTCTTGTTTGCACTAGGCTTGTATTTCTTGTTGACATAAGAATGTTTTTGAGTCCTGTAGGCAATCATCACCATCTGCCAGTTCAGGTCCATCTCTTCAACATCTTCAGGATCCATCTCAAATAAATCCTGTAAAACAAAATCTCGTTGAGTTAAATGGCTACCTTGATATGCTTGAAAGCTGGCCATAAAAGCAGTAAATGCAGTTTTGGACTCTTCATCCTCTAATAGGATGTTAATCACATCTTTAACTGTGCTAGATTTAGCAGAGTTAGATGATGAAGAAGTCTCTGTCTGAATATTTGATGATTGTGACTGTGTTTTAGGAGGAGATTGAGAATGAGATTGAGTTGTTTATGCAGGTGCACCGGTAAATGATGACTCAGTGAAAAATCCTGCTCCTACAAACAGATCTCCTTCTTCTTCAGGACTTTTCTCACTCTTTTCCATGAATGCATTTTCTATGGTGGTTGCAGGAGAAGCAACAAACTGATATTAAGACATTGATGCTGCTCTATCATTGTTCCTTGAGCTTTCATCAATCTCCACTAATTCTATTTTTGCAATAAGAAGATCTAGATCCATTGGAAACTTCTCAGTATGCTTTAGTAAAGTTACAGTTTGTTTCCATCATGATGTTAAAGCATTGAGTAGTCTGAGATTTAAATCTTGAAGATCAGGTTTGATACCAGCTGTTGACATCTCAGTTATGAGTTGAACAAATTTCTTGATCATTTGATTTATTGTCTCCAGACAAATGTTGAAACAATTCTAATTGTCTTTTCAGCTTTTGTTTCTTAAAATTTTGAATCTCTTTACCTCCTTCACAAATGATCTTTAATGCTTTATATAGTGTATATCCAGTTTGATATGCATCTAGCCTTGTAAGACTTCCAAAGGTAGTCCTTTACACATTAATGAATAGGCTTTAATATCATTCTTAACACTTTTCAGATCATCACCTTGAAGATTATCTTCTGGATAAGGTTCTGGAGAATCTTTAGTATACACAAATCCTCTGTCTGGTCCATCACTTATTATAGGAATGTATGGTCCTTTTTCTATAGATTTCCAGAGATCAGTGTCAATAGAATAAAATGTTGTTTTAGTCTAAGATACCAATTTTTGAAATCAGCTCTATTTTTAAGCTTTGGAACTCTGTTTTTAGAATCTTCTGATTTTACCATTCTTATATTTTTTTTGAAAAAAAATCTAAGTATCAGGTTAAAACGTCTGAACAGTATTCAAACGTCTCAACAGTTGATGCATCTAAGTTGAGAAACGTCTAAGGGAATGCCTTAGAAAAAAGTTCAAATGTCTAAGTATTAATGCGTGTGGAAGGTTTCAAGCGCCTAAACAGTTGTCAAACGCCTGAATAGTTGTCAAACACCTAAACAGTTGTCAAACGCCTAACAGTTGTCAAGCGACTGAATAGTTATCAACTTAACACAGGTGATACGTCTGGGATTCTCTTCAACAGTACTCAAACGACTAACTAAAAACGTCTACACAGTGTTAATGCGTCTAACACTTAGACAAATTTAGTCAATCTCAGCTCATGTGACACATTCATCATCTTCATATGAATGTAACAAACTCGAATCTTCTGAATTCTTCAAATGTTGATGAATTCGATTGAAACTTTTCAATTAGATGATTTTATGCCGATAAACATTCTTCTTAATATAAATTTCTTCAATTTCAACAACAAATCAATCAATTTTTTAAATTTCAGTTCGAAACTTCAAGCTATTTTCGAACAACAAATTCAACAGTTTACTTGAATTTGATGAATTGATCTGCTAATTGTGATTCAAATCATGTTTCTCATGATGAAACACAACTGAAATTCACAAATTTTCAATTGAATTGTATCTCAATCACAGATTCAGTGAGATTTTTAGGTTTTCAAGTTCGATGAACTTAAAACGAAAATCAATCACTAACAGCTTACCAACAGCTCTCATACCATTTGATAGGATCAAATGAATAAATCTATGATGATTTGTAACACAATTCAATGAATTTCACACAAAGTAATCAAATCAAAACAAGATATCAATAAAATTCAGTTTTCATTCATATCAACCTAAGACAATTACATGTATAAAAAGCAAATTCGAATAACTTGTGTATTCATTTTTACAAACCTGCAAAACTAAGCTATTTATACTGAAAACAAAAGTAAAGGAACTAATAAATTATAGAAATAGTCCCTATACTATTACAAAATATCAAAAGACAAATAAAGACAACATGTTAATCTTTTAGAGCACTTAACAAACCACTTTTAGGGAACTTGTGTGTTTGAGGTGAGCATAACATATTTGTGTTGATGGGATTTTACATGCCGACTAAACATAAGATGTTTAACCGATCCCATAAAGCTAGAAGTTGCAATAGGTTGCAATTGTCAAATGTTGACTACCTTGTTAATTTAAATAATGGGATAAAGGTCATCGAACCATCATTTAAATGTAACGTTGGATTCTAGATTTTAATTATTAATTGTTTATGAGACGTGTAAAGGGTATTAATAATTAAAATGCATTTTTTCAGAAATACTAAAATGAACTTTGTAATTTTGTAGTAATGGTCACAAACAACAATGCTACTACCCCGACCGTCCTACCCTATCACCGAGAACCATCTTAAAAAGGGACCGTCTTAACCATAATAACTTTATGGACTACTATCGAAACTTGAGAATTGTTCCCAAGAAAGAGAAAAGGGCCTATGTCCTTCACGATCCTATTCTTGACCAACCCGACCCTGAGGATGTTGAGGCCTATGACGATTGGCTTCAATACACTGAGGATACCATGCAGGTTTCCTGCCTCATATTGGGAACTATAATTCCAAAACTCCAAAAGGACTTGGAGCAACTTGGGGCATATGACATAATTACCCATTTGAGGAAATGTTCCTTCAACAAGCTAGGGTAGAGCGCTTCGAAACGGTTCGAGCACTTCATGCGTGTCACATGGAAGAAACCCAATCGATATCATCTTATGTTCTTAAGATGAAATGCCACATTGATCGCCTCGAGAGGCTTAATTGTCCCATCTCAAAAGAGGTAGCCACGGATTTGATCCTTAATGGCCTAACCAAAAGGTTTGAGACATTCATAATGAATTACAACATGAACGGGTGGGACAAGAGTATTGGTGAGATTCACGCAATGCTCAAAACAGCAGAGGCAGGGATGGGTAGAAAGGTTCTACCTATTCTCTCGATCAATGAGGAAGGCAATAAGAAAAGGCCATTCCTTGATCCCAAGGCAAATGTTGCCAAAGGAAAGGGGCACATCAAAGGAAAGGGATAGGAAAGGCAAAAGCGGATCCTCCAAAGCCTAAGCTTAAGAAGCCTAAGGTAACGGAGAACGATCCATGCTTTGAGTGTGGAGAGATAGGACATTGGGAAAGGAATTGTCTAACCTATCTCAAAGTGTTGAGAAACAAGAGGGATGCTTGGCAAACCTCGTGTACAACTTTCATAATTCACATTGGTTGAAATGTTATTTCTTCAAACACATGGTATTGGATACCGGATGTGGAACTCTTTTTTTTTGCAATTTGTTGCAGGGGTTCATATGAAATAAGCACTTCGAGAAGGGAGACACAAGTCTCTACATGGGCAATGGAGCAAAAGTTGATGTCGAAGCCCAAAGAGACAATATTTAGAAACTTTCAAATGGTTTGGAAGTTATTCTAAAGAACATTTTGTATGCTCCTAGTTTGACTAGGAACATAATTTTGATTTCCCTTTTAGAACAATGTGGTTATGAATTAAAGTTTGTTAACAATGGTATTTATGTTTGAATGGATGATGTATTTTATTTCAAGGCTATGCCTTTTAATGGAATCTATGAATTGGTTCATGATGATTCATCCTATAATAGCTCATTATACCAAACAAGCACCAAGAAACTTAAAATGGGTTTAAGTGATTATTATCTTTGACGTTGTCGTCTTGGTCACATAAACAAGAATTAGATTCAAACACCTCAAAAGAATGATCTTTTGAAAATTAAATAAAAATGTTTCATTTGATGAATGTGAATCTTGTTACAAACTAGATGACCAAGTCGCCCTTTAGTGGCACTAACGAGAGGGAAAAAGACTTATTGGGTATCATACATTCGGATGTATGTGGCCCTTTAAAGACAATGACTAGAAATGGTGATAGATACTTCATTACCTTTACCGACAAATATAGTCGCTATGGTTATGTGTACATGATGACACATAAACATGAAGATTTTGAAATGTTCAGAACCTTCAAGAATGAAGTAGAAAATCAACTCTATAAAACTATCAAAGTTCTCCGTTCAGATATAGAAGGTGAATACCTCAATGATGCTTTTCAGTACCATCTAAAAGGTTGTGGGATCGTCTCACAACCTACTCCACCTGGAACACCACAATATAATGGTGTGTCTGAAAGGAGAAATCGAACCCTATTGGACATGGTTCAATCTATAATGGCTATAAGCTCAATACCTCTATCATTTTAGGGTTTAGCAATGCTCTCCGTGGCTCGTATTTTGAATATGACGATGACCAAGATAGTCGATTCACTAAGTGTATATTTATTGGATATCCCAAAGATTGAATAGGATACTACTTCTTTGATCCAACAGAGCAAGAGTAATTATTGCTCGAAAGGCTGAGTTCTTGGAAACTAAGTTCCTTATGGAAGGGATAACGTATAGTATACTGGAATTTTGATGAGGATCAAAATCCACAAGCCGATACATGTTTGATTGACACTAGCAATCAACAAGAGGTTGTTGATGATGATCAAGAGGTTTATCAATACACACAAAAACATTCGTAGATCTGGTAGATTTAGCATTCCACCTGAAAGATATGGATCTTTCATGAATGGATGCTATGTGGCTGACTTCGATGAGTCAACTACATACCATGAAGCAATGTCCAATTTGGATTGTGACAAATGATTTGATGGCATGAACGTTGAGATGCAATCCATGTATTACAATCAAGTTTAGGAATAGGTTGACCCTCCACTTAACTCCAAACCGGTTTGATGCAAATAGGTTTCAAAAAGAAAATAGATATACATGGAAACTTGGATACTTACAAAGCAACACTTGTAGCAAAAGTTTCAATCAGACTCAAAGGGTTGATTATGATGAAACCATCTCGCCTGTGGCAATGCTAAAGTCAATTAGGATATTATTTGCCATAGCTGCATATTATGGCTATGAGATTTGGCAAATGGATGTCAAAACCACTTGTCTTAATGGACATCTCGAAGAGACTGTCCATATGGTTCAGCCAGATGGTTTTGTCGATCCACAACATCCTAAAAGTATGCAAGTTAAAGAAGTCAATCTATGGATTGAATTAAGCATCGAGAAGTTGGAGTCAACGTTTTGATAAAGAGATCAAGAAATTTGGTTTCATGAAGAACGCTGACGAGGCTTGTGTATATACGAAGGCTAGTGGGAGCATAATAACATTCTTATTATTGTATGTTGATGACATACTACCTTTTAGAAATGATATTCCAACCATGGAAGGTGTCAAAACCTGGCTTGGAAGTTGTTCTTCCATAAAATCTCGGTGAAGCCGCCTATATTTTGGGAATATAGATCTATCGGGATAGATCGAGGCTGTTGATAGGTTTAAATCAAAGTGCATATATTGATAAAGTCTTGAAAGGGTTCAAGATGGAAAACTCTGAGAAAGGTATGGTACCTATTCGAAGAGGGGCAATATTAAGTACATCTCAATGTCCAAGCTCAAAGGGTGAGCAGTATCGAATGAAGGATATCCCATATGCGTTAGCTATAGGATCCATCATGCGATGATATGCACTAGATTAGACGTGTCATGCGCGTTAATCATGACGAGCAGATATCAGCAGAATCTAGGTAATAGCCATTGGATGGTTATTAAAAGTATATTGAAATACCTTAGGAGGACTAAGGAAATGTTTCTAATATATGGATCTGATGAAGAGGAACTCGTTGTAAAGGGTTACACGGATGCGAGTTCCATACCGTTCGAGATGGTTCTCGATCACAATCGGGTATGTCTTCGTTATGAATGGAGTAGCATTGTCCACTACAAAATACGAATACATTGCCGCATCATTAGCAGCTCAGGTAGTTACATGGATAAAGAAATTTATCGTCTACCTAGGATGGTCTCTATCATTCAAGACCCCTTGAAATCCTTTTGTGATCATAAGGGTACGATTGCCTAAATCAAGGTACCCTGTCCTCTTCAAAAGGCTAGGCACATTGAGCGGAAATTCAACTACATAAGGGATGAGGTTGAAAAGAGAAAAATATGTATTCGTAAAGTTCACACCGATCAATACATTGTGGATCCACTCACGAAGCTCCTTGAAAGGGCAAAGCATGAAAGTCATACTTGTGCCTTAGGACTTCGATATTCTAGTGACTGGAATTGATCTGTTTAGTATTAAAAGTTTGAAACAATGTAATGGTTAACTCTTTATATACTTGTGATATTTTGAGTTATATTCATTTTAGCATGTATACATCCATGAATATGTTTATTATTCTAAATGTCCGTAGTCAGTCATGTTGTGTGAACAAATATGAAGTAAGACTATTATGACATGGATTGGTGGATATCATAAGGAATGAATATAGAACAATTGGTTGCTACCAAGGTTCATAGATATTTGTGGGATACAAATATTGGACTGACCCACATCTCAGTTTTACTAAATGGAATCTTCTAGATTGATCATAAGTAAATTTCAGTAAAGGCGAATATCATTTGGTATCATCCGACCTGAGATACATATTGGGTTTTGATATTCACCAAGTCTTATACCTTGTGCTAGTTCTTCGCTACTCTGAAATAATGGGCAGTGCATAAGGCTATGTTGAGGTGTGACACGAGGTGATTGTGAAAAACGTATGTAGTCAAGATGATATTTGTTCCTCTTATTCGTTGAGAGCAAGATGTCTAAGCCCTCATTAACTTAAATCAACAAGGAATGATCCTTCTATGTCCTTCGATTTAACATGACATCTGTAACAAAAGGATAAATGATTGATTCACCTAAATCATTTCAAGTTGGATACTTGAAGGGGATGATGTTATTGAATGGCTTTCAGTCATGCGTATTAAGGGTAGTAAACCGTTGTTAGGCGGTATTTACTGCTTGCATCAATCTTCTATGAATCTTGTGCAAGTGGGAGATTGTTGGATTTAACATCACATACATAAACATATGCATATCAAGCATAAATCATCATAAACATAACTGACCCACCGCGGGACAGCGGGGGTTCGGGGGTGGCAGCCCCTAACAGCGGGATCCTAGGTGCAGCTGTTGGATTCTTTATGCCCAAGACACATAGAACATTGATGTGGTTAGTACGTTATGATCAAAGTCGGGTCATACCCAATAACAAGCTTAGAAAACACCAATTAATATTTAATTGATGATATGATCATGCAAATAAATAAATACACAAATTTTGAAAATGGGTTTTCTAAATAAGTTGCATATGAGATTGAACAACCTATATGGATATTTTGTTCATGGATATTATTTATAATGTTGTTTAATTTGATTAAATAACATCAAATAATAGGAGTGTGTGTATAAGTTATATAATTAAAGGGGTAATTACATAACTTATTCTAATTATATGTTTAACAATATAAATGGTTTTGGGGGGGAAACCCCAAATGACAAAAAGGTTTCGGCCGCCCCTTTAGGGGTTTCTTTTGGCCTCTTTGTTGAGCTCCCTTCACTTCTTGAATATACACACACTTTATCCAGCTCTCTCTCTCTCTCTCATATGCTAAAGGGTCACAAGAACATCAACTTTTCTTTTGGAAGAAAGAGTTCATGGCTGGAACAAAGCTCCAGTAGCTTCCTTGAGTTCAGGACTGGAACAAGCCTCCAGCAGCTCTCTTGACTCGATTTTGGTGCTCAAATCCTAGGCACAAGGTGTTTGCATGATGCTTGTGGGTATGGATGCTTGAGGACACCTCTCCTTGGTGTCTTGGTCATTCAAGAACCTCACTTTCTTCATCAAAATTCGTTTTTCAGCAGCTTACAAAAGGTAGTATGTATGTTTTCCTTTTGGGTTGTTACTTCTTGTTGATAGCTAGTTCAAACACATATAAATGATCCTATGTCCTTGGGTTTGTTGATGATATGAAATGAACCTTAATTTTCAGATTACAAATGAACATACTAAGGTTTTATTCCGCTGCGTTTTGATAGTTTAAATGGTTAAACTAGTTTGACTAAGGTCCAACAAGCCCAACAGCAGCAACCCCTAGTGGTGTCCAATGGACAACGCCATAGGCTGGGGCGAAAATTTTTTATTTAAACACTTTTATATAGCACATTTCAACATAGGAAAATTGATCTCTCACTTATAACCTCTTCAAATCTTGGTCATTTAAATCGTATATTTAGTATGCATTTCCAGCCCCAAACTAGGTTAGAACCTTTAAAATAGGGGATCTAGAACGCACCTTGACTCGATGAGTAGATTCTCAAACAAGCTTTCAAAGTAAGGGTTGCACTACAGAACTTGCAGTTAAGTTAACACTCAAGGGAGTTCATTTCTGCCTAATTTCGCTAGCAGTTTCGCTGCTAATTTTGCCAGTAGTTTCGCTGGCATCTTCTCTCGCAATTTTGGTGGCATCTTCGATGCTAGTTTCCCTGCCAGTTTCGCCTAACTTGCGTTGGAAAACCATGTCTGCGAAACTACGTGCGAAACTATAGTTTCACACGAAGATCCATAGTTTCACCGGACAAATACCTAATTGAAGGGTTTGTTAGAAGATAAAATCAAAGTTTAACCTCTTAAACTTTCTAAAAGACGCAGCGGATATATATATTGAAACATGATTATAAAACTGAAAAATCATGTTCTTTATGTGACAAAATATGTATAAAACAAACCCATATTACAAAGGATCAATATGTGAATAAGCAAGCTATGAAAACATAAAACGAGCATTATGGATAGCCTATAGAGGCTGCCATAAACTACCTTTCAGCAGCTCAAAAGGGTCAAAATCTTTGAAGATGATGATGGTTTTTGAGTAGCAATCCTTCAAGGTGGAGGACCTCAAGCTTGTAATAACCACAAGGTCTTCAAACACCTAGCTTGTTAGGAAGCTTGACACCAAAGTTCTACACCAAGAAACCTTCAAAACACGAAATTTTCAGCCTCTTTTTGAGTTGAAAAATTTGAAAATGGTCTAGCCTTGTAGAGAACTTTTGTTGCTTAAGTGTGTGTTAGAGAAGGTGAGATGACGAAAGAGTGTTCAAGTGATTAATTTCACTCAAGAACCAAGACAAAAATGGGTGTTTTCAAGGCCAAGGGCGGCCGAAATTGCCCATTTCAAATGGGTTTCCCACCCATTTCAAGTTTTATAAAATTAACTCTTTCAATCCCTTAAATTTATAAAACTAAAACTTATTTTAATTTTATAACATTAACACAATTTTATTTGTCATTATTTAACCAACTTAAATAATGAAAAAAATAAAGATCTCATGAACAAATTATCCACATAATGTTGTTCTATCACAAAAGCAATAATTTAGAAAACCCGTTTTCTAAATTGGTCTCAATATTTATTTGTATGATCTTATCAACAAACAAATATTTATTGGTGTATGTTTGGCTTGTTATTAGGTATGACCCGACTTGGATCATAACATACTAACCACATCAATCTTGTATGTGTCTTGGGCATATGAGGTCCAACAATCTCCCACTTGCACAAGATTCATAAAAGATTGATGCAAGCAGTAAATACCACCTAACAACGGTTCACTACCCTTAATACGTATGACTAAGTGCCATTCAATAACATCATCTCCTTCAAGTACCATGCTTGAAATGTTTTAGGTGAATCAATCATCTATCCCTTTGTCGCAAATGTCATGTTAAATCCTAGAGACACAGAGTGATCATTCTCTAATGATTTAACTTTATGAGGCCTTAGACATCTTACTCTCAATGAATAAGAGGGACAAATCCCTTCTTGACTACATACATCTCTCACAATTACCTTATATCATACCTAAAACCAGATTTATGTACTGCCATATTTCAGAATAGTGAAGAACTGAGTCAAAGTATAATATTTGGTAAATATCAAGACCCAATATGTATCTCAGGTCAGAGGATACCAATGATGTTCGCCTTTACTCAAAATTACTTATGATCAATGAGGAAGATTCCATGTAGTAATATCTGAGATGCAGGTCAGTCCAATATTTGCATCCCACAAATATCTATGAACCATGGCAGCAACCTTTTGCTTTATATTCATCCATATGAATATCTACCAATCCAAATTCAAAATAATCTTACCCTCATACTTGTTCCCACAAGTCTGAACGACTACGAACATTTAGAGTAAACAATTTACTCATGAATTAAACATGCTAAATTGGAATATTAATTGAAACATTATAACCAAATAATTTTATTCAAATAATAAAAGGTTTCACATATCCAAATACAAAATTACAGATCAAATCCAATCACTAGAATATCGAAGTCCCATGGCACAAGTATGACCTTCATGCTTTGCCTTTTCAAGGAGCTTCATGAGAGGATCCGCAATGTTTGATCCGTGTGAACTTTGCGAATACATATCTTTCCCTTTTCAACTTCATCTCGTATGTAGTTAAATCTCAGCTCAATGTGCCTAGTCTTTTGATGAGCACGAGGTTCCTTAATTTGGGCAATCACACCCTCGTTATCACAAAAGATCTCTAGGGGGTCCTGAATGGAAGGGAAAACCCCTAGATCGGCAATGAATTTCTTGAGCTGACAATGAGGCAGCGACGTATTCTGATCTGTAGTTGATAGAGCCACCACATCCTGTTTGGAGCTCTTCCAAGAGACTGCTCCTCCATTCAAAATGAAAATATATCCCGATTGTGACCTTGAATCATCACGATCAGTTTGGAAACTCGCATCCGTGTAACCTTTTACAACAAGTTCTTCATTTTATCTTGCTCATCCTTTGAGCTAGGACATTGAGTCGTACTTAATATCATTCCTCTTTGAATAGGTATCGTACCTTTCTTAGAGTTCTCCATCTTGAACCTTTTCAAGATTTTATCAATGTATGCATTTTGATTTAAACCAATCAACCGCCTTGATCTATCCTTATAGATCTTTATTCCCAGACTATAGGCGGCCTCACCAAGATCCTTGATGGAAAAACAACTTCCAAGCCAGGTTTTTACACCTTCCAAGGTTGGAATGTCATTTCCAAATAGTAGTATGTCATCAACATATAATACTAGGAAAGTGATGATGCTCCCACTAGCTTTCTTATATACAAAAGCTTCATCAGCGTTCTTGATGAATCCAAATTTGATTACTTCTTCATCAAAACCGTGATTCCAACTTCTCGATGCTTGTTTCAATCAATAGATTGATTTCTTTAACTTGCATACTTTATTAGGATGTTTTCGATCGACAAAACCTTCAGGCTGAACCATATAGACATCTTCCTCAAGATATCCATTTAGGAAAGCAGTTTTGACATCCATTTGCCAAATCTCATAATCATAATGAGCAGCTATGGCAAACAATATCCTTATAGACTTTAGCATCACAACAGGTGAGAAGGTTTCATCATAATCAACCCCTTGAGTTTGAGTGAAACCTTTTGCTACAAGTCTAGCCTTATAAGTATCCAAGTTTCCATGCATATCGGTTTTCTTCTTGAAAACCCACTTACTTCCAACTATTTTGAGTTAAGAGGTGGTACAACCAAGTCCCATACTTGATTGTCATACGTGGATTTCATCTCAACGTTCATGGCTTCAAACCATTTGTCACAATCCAAATTGGACATTGCATCACCATAGGTGGTTGGTTCATCGGAATCTACCACATAGCATCCATCTACGAAAAATCTATATCTTTCAGGTGGATTACTAATTCTACTAGATCTGTGAACATTTTGTGTATATTGATCAACCACTTGATCATCCTCAACATCCTCATGTTTAGTGCTAGTTTCAACCAAACGTGCATCGGGTTGTGGTTCTTGATCCTCCTCAAGATCCACTGTTCTACTGCTAGTTTCTTCCATAAGGAACTTTGCTTCTAAGAACTCACCCTTTCTGGCAACAAACACCTTTTGTTCCAGGGGATCATAGAAATAATATCCCATAGAATCTCTAGGATATCCAACAAAGATACACTTGGTGGATCGGACTTCCAATTTGTTTGGGGTGGGAGTCTTAACATAAGCCTCACAACCCTAGACCCTTATGTATGATAGGGATGGAACTCTTCCATGCCATATCTCAAAAGGTGTCCTTTCCACCTTTTTGGTTGGGGCCATATTTAGAATACAAGCCGCTGAGAGCAAAGCGAAACCCCAAAATGATAGAGGTAATGTGCTTCTAGCCATCATAGATCGGACCATATCCAATAAGGTTCGATTCCTCCTCTCAGACACACCATTATGTTGTGGTGTTCCAGGTGGAGTGAGTTGTGAGACAATCCCATAACTCCTAAGATGATCCTGAAAAGCATCACTTAGGTATTCACCTCCTCTATCGGTGCGGAGAACTTTAATTGACTTGTTGAGTTGATTTTGTACTTCATTTTGAAAGATCTTGAACATTTCAAAACCTTCATCTTTGTGTCTTAACAGGTACACATACCCATAGTGACTATAATCGTCGATAAAGGTAATGAAGTATCTTTCATCATTCCTAGACATTAGCTTAAAAGGACCACATACATCTGAATGTATGATTCCTAACAAATCTTTTGCCCTTTGTTAGTCCCACTAAAGGGCGCCTTAGTCATTTTACCTTGTAAACAAGACTAACACACATCAAATGAATCACTTTCACTTGTTTTTAAAATACCATTCTTTTGTAGTGTTTGAATTCTTTTCTTGTTTATATGACCAAGACGACAATTCCAAAGATAAGTATCACTCAAATCCAACTTGAGTTTCTTGGTGCTAGTTTGGTACAATGAACTATTTAATGTATTTTCATGAACCAATTCATAAATACCATTAATGGGAATAGCTTTAAAGTAGAACATATCATTTAAAGAAACATGAATATCTTTTTCAACAAGTGATAATACATATCCAAATTGTTTAAATAGGGCTACACAAATAACATTCCTAGTCAAACTAGGAGCATACAAAACATTGTTCAAAATTACTTCCAAACCATTTGGAAGTTTCAAGATGTAGTCACCACGGGCTTCAACTTGAACTTTAGCCCCATTGGCCATGTAGAGGCTAACATCCCCTTTGTTGAAGTTACTACTTCTTTTGAACCCCTGCAACAAATTGCAAATATGAGTTCCACATCCAGTATCTAATACCCATGTGTTAAAGGATGTCATGTTTAAATCAATATGGATCATGTAAATTGTACCTGAGGTTTGCCCAGCGTCCCTCTTTGCTTTCAACTCTTGGAAATGGACACGACAATTTCTCGCCCAATGTCCAATCTCCCCACACTTGAAGCATGGGTCATTAGTAGCAACCTTTTGCTTCTTCTCCTGTGGTTTGGGTGGCACCCTTACCACCCCTTTCCCTTTTCCCCATAGAGGTCCCTTGCCCTTGGCAACCTTTTCCTTGGGTGTGGGATGAGGCATTTTCTTGTTCCCACCTTCATTGATGGTAAGAACAGGTAAAACCCTTTTACCCATGGCCGCCTCGGCCGTTTTGAGCATTGAGTGATGCTCACCAATGCTTTTGTCCCAAGCATTCATGTTGTAGTTCAACACGAATGTCTCGAACTTCTTGGTAAGGCCATTGAGGATCAAATCCATGGCAATTCCTTCGAGACAGGACAATTAAGCCTTTCGAGGCAGTCAATGTGGCTTTTCATCTTAAGTACATAAGATGAAACCGATTGTTGTCGTCCATACAACATGCAAGGAGTGCTCGAACCGTTTCAAAGCGCTCAACCCTTGCTTGCTGTTGGAACATTTCCTTCAGCTGGGTTATCATGTCATAAGCTCCATGATGTTCATACTTCTTTTGGAGATCTAGAGTCATGCTCGCCAGCATAAGACAAGCACTTGGACGGAGTCCTCAGTGTACTTCAACCAATCGTTATAGGCCTCCTCATCATCCTCAGTAGGTTGATCGGGGATAGGGTCGTCTAAAATATATGATCGTCTCTCTTGCTTGAGAACGATTCTCAAGTTTCGATACCAATCAATGAAATTGTTATGATTTAGACGTTCCTTTTGGAGAATCGCTCGTAATGATTGGGCGGACGTAGATGAAATTTCATGATTATAATTATTGGTTGCCATCTACTAAATTTAACAAAGATCTATTTTAGTATTTTCGATATTGCTATTTTTAATAATTAATGCCTTTTAAGGCCATTTTCATATTAAAATCTAGAACCCAACATTACATTTAAATTGTGGTTAGGTGACCTGTATCCCACGATTTAAATTAATAAGGTGTTCAACGATTGACGGTTGCAACCATTTGCAACTTCTAGAGGTATGGGATCGACTTTAAACATCATATGTAAAGTCGGCATGTTAATCCTATCAACACCATTTGAAAACCATATTATAGGTGATCCATTTAACATGGTTTGTAAATCAAGTTACCCTACTTGCACACACATATGAGTTTACCAACATAAGTGGTTAGGTGACCTTTATCCCACCAATGTGGTATCCCCACCTTAAGTCACAAGTTCCCTCTAAATGGTTAGGTGACCTTTGTCCCATTAAGAGTTTCCAAATGACTCAAGTGTTGTGCAAAAGGACGGTGTTAAACTGGTTGGTAAAGAATTTAAAGTATTCATTAATTCTAGACTTTGAAAACTCTATGTACCTTGTAATTGCATGCTTACAAATACTTGGTACTCTATGGTTCTTTAATAAAACCCATTTTATTTGAAATCATTAATCCTTTTAATAACCATTTATTAACACTTAATGATTAAGAACCATTTTTATATTAGCTTGTTAAGATCATTTATATTAAGATTGTTTCTCATATCCAAATATCATACAATCATTCACAAAATCACAATCAAACATGCATAATATAAACAACCACATGTGCATAACCATAGCTACTATTGTGACCACACTTGTTTGCCATCACAAGTGTGGTCATTTGGTCTTTGCAAAGAGTTTCCAAAAAACACAAAATAGAGATTTCAATGGATCTCCCGCTTGATGTCACATCCGTATGCTTTAACAGGGACTAAAAGGGAGTTTTGGGGGGAAAACAAAAGAGAGATATGAGGTTCGGCCGCCCCATTTTTGGGTTTTCTCTCTTTTTTGTTTTCCTTTGGTGGTCTTGAGATTTTGGCTCTCCTAGAACAAACACCACTCCATCCAGCTCTCTCTCTCTCTCTCATGTGCAAAAGTGTGACAACCGGCAATTTCAGGTCAATACCCGACCTTGACTTGGTTATAATTACCCCTATAATACTTGATTTTCAATTGAATTCCAATTATTGAAACCGTTTTATGCATTGCAAAATTTCACGCATTACATTTCATGCCCGGTGATTCGACGTAATTACCATTTTTACACGCGATACAACCGGCACACATGAACATTGGTCATAATTCATATACATGTACTAATAATTCATTTATATGGTTCAAAGTATTTAGATTCCAAACCAATGCATTGGAAAAGCTGACTTTATAAATACACCTAATCGCGTAAATTAATATTTTACCCGGAACGAATCCTTTTTTACGGATCTACTAACTACACGATGCATCATTAGCATACCATCAAATTTTATATATATTTATATATATATGATATTATACAAGTACTTATACAATTCTAATGTATTTTAAAAAGTAAGGAGTAAAAATATTGAATATAATATATATTAAATTACTATAATGCAACAAATACCACCCAAATACCTAATACTACATAAAATTGAAAAATCAACCCATTTCCCACCCCCCATAACCGTCCCCTTACCCCCCTCCCCTCACTTTTATTTTAGTCTTCTTCCTTTGTCAAATCCTTACAAGACAAGTTGTCTTTTGAAGCTCAAGATTTGCCATTTTAGTGTTAAGAAAAGGTTATGAACAAAGCTACATGATTCCTTTCCATATGTGTGAAGCTCCTTTCCCTATGGTTGACCAAGAGACAAAGTTAGGAGTTGTAGAGCTTACAAATATGCAACATCACACACTTCATCCACACAAATCACCAACACACTCTTCTCCTTCTTTCTTTCTCTCAAATTCGGCCAAGACACCACCTCACCATTTCACCATTTTATTTTCAACTCATTTTCCACAAATCTTGGGTGAGTCAAGTGCCATTATTGAAGATCAAGTGAGTTTTGAAGCTCCCAAACACATCCTACAACATCTTCTTCACCTTTTCTTGTTGGGTTTTCTTAGTTCAAAGGATCAAACCTTCTTTTCCTTGCATTTCAAGACTACCATCTCTTCTCCTTGCTTGTTTAAGGTTAGCACCTTGTTTTTAATCTTCCATACATCACCATGATGTGTTCATGTTCACTACCTCATCCCAAAAGTGCTCTAACAAAGTTTAAAAAGTAACAAAACATGTAAAACACTTTCTGGCAGATTCATGTTCTGTGTTTTCAAGACCATAACTCGACCTAAACATGGTCAAATGAACCGATTCTTGAGCCTACCATTAACTTTAGGATGTCTAGTTTCTAACCCATCCAACCTTGAAATTTATAGATGAGTATAACCCTTCCAAAACGTACAAACAAATTAAAGTGCTGAACCTGAATTTTTGACAGAATAAATAGGGCAGAAAGAATGAGGCATAAGTTATGCTTAAGGTAATAAATTGAAGATTTTCCTTCTATGGTAACTTAGCTTAAGTGTTAGGTTTAAAAGTAATATAGGCTCTATTTGTGAATGTAATTTTGACCTCTCAAAAAGGTAAATTCCATAGACATATACAGGAAAGTGCTGCACTGACATCTGTTGCTTCATGAACCATTTAAGGCACTTAAACTCAGTTGTAGGATACAAGCTATACCTTTTGGAATCCTAAGACATAGACCTAGATATGATAAAAGTATCAGATTTTATAAAAATTCTTTGTACCATGAAAAGAGGATGACAACCAGACCCAAGAAATCCCTTGATGCTGTCAAATACCTATATTTGATAAAGGTAAACTTTTAGAGATATTTGGTAAAAAAAAAGGGGAAACCCATAAACATGGAAAGTATAATACCATTATACTTATAAAACACCCTCAATGCATTATGTATCTTTAGGAAAAAAGATGAAGACGAGAATCTAAATAAAACATTTACGACCCGACATACTATTAGTCAATTGGCATTTTCAAAGCTACCTTTGTGGATGAGTTATGCATGACCATCTAGGGTTAGTAATCATGACCTCATGAATATATTGTGATTTTGTTTAGGAAATTCCTAGACCAATCGTACATACAGACTATTGCTAGTATTCACGCGTGCAATTGAGGTGAGTTTCACGGCCCCGTTTTCACTTATTTTCCATTTGGGGGAGATTACATGCAAATTACTAATTTACTTGGACACATTTACTTGTCAATGATTTCACATGTTATATAAGTTGTTTACTTACCATATGAAGTCCCCTGTTATCGAACCGTTAGTTTTTTTCCCAAAGCGAGGTAATCATGGATAGTACTATTGGGTTTGACTACCCCCACCCGGGTTAATTACCCTAACCTTGACTGGAGGTCTAAACGGTGCATTATTAGCCTGTACACACCCACGCTCATGGTAGGCATGGGTAGGGGCAATTATTTCAATTACAGTCTAGCTTCGGTTGCGGTGCTTATATAATTTGTAGCATTGTATGTACAACAATCAAATCATGGAAGTATTGTGGTCCTTTACGCTATTTACTATCACTTAAAACCTGAACTCACCAACATTATGTTGACATTTTTCATGCATGTTTTCTCAGGTAATTAAAAGATGCAACCAGTTAAGCTAGCATGGGTCATTTCATGTTTAGGACCCTTCATGCTGTTTTGGGACGTTCATTTTCATATATGTCATGTTTTGAAAACAATGTACCTTATTACTATTGCTTCCGCAAATTTAACTCTGAACAATGATGTACCTTAAACTTATTTTGAGACGTATGTTTTACAAAACCATGTAGTGGTCGATCAGTGACTATGAAACCATGACGTTCGCGCCCCGCGGGAACCGCCGTGGTTTGGGGGTGTGACAAAAAGGGTCACAAGAACATCAACTCCTCTTTTGGAAGAAAGAGTTCATGGCCGGAACAAAGCTCCAGCAGCTTCCTTGAGTTCACGGCTGGAACAAGCTCCAGCAGCTTTCTTGACTCGATTTTGGTGCTCAAATCCTAGCAACAAGGTGTTTTCATGATGCTTGTGGGTATGGATGCTGAGGACACCTCTCCTTGGTGTCTTGTCATTAAAGAACCTCATTTTCTTCATCAAAATTCGTTTTTCAGAAGCTTACAAAAGGTAGTATGTATGTTTTCCTTTTGGGTTGTTACTTCTTGTTGATAGCTAGTTTAAACACATATAATGATCCTATGTCCTTGGGTTTGTTGATGATATGAAATGAACCTTTATTTTAAGATTATAAATGAAGATACTAAGGTTTTATTCCGCTGCGTTTTGATAGTTTAAATGGTTAAAATACTTTGACTAAGGTCTAACAAACCCAACAAGAACAAGATTATGTGGATAATTTGTTCATGACAAATTATTTGTTTCATTATTTAAGTGAGTTAAATAATAACAAATAAAAGTGTGTTAATGTTACAAAATTAAAAGAGGTTTTAATTTTATAAACTTATGGGTTGAAAGTGTAAGTTTTTTTTATAAAATATCAAAATGGGGGGGACCCATTTGAATGGATTTCGGCCGCCTAGGGTGGTCCAAACCTATAGAGTTTTTGTCTTGGTTAATGCAAGACTTTAATCCTCCTAGCACTCAACCAAATACACACGCTCTCTTACACAGACATTGCAAAGATACTCTCTCCAAAAGCCTAAAAAGTTTCAGATCTATGGCTAAAGAAAGCTCAAAATTTCGGATTTTGGCTGAACTTGAAGAATCTCTTGGCTGATTTTCCGGTTCAAAAGAAGAAGTTGGGTGTGACACCCTACACATATCCCACATCGGCCGTGGACTGGAGAGATTCCTGGTTCATAAGAAATGTCTGGCCTCTAACATCAACAACGCGTTTTGGGCGTATTGGCTGTGGATGAGAGGAGAACTCCACAGTTAAGCGTGCTCAGGTGGGAGCAATCTAGGGATGGGTGACCTCCCTGGGAAGTTTTCACCCGGGCAACCAAAAGCAAATCCGTGAGCTCCTCGTGAGCAAAGCGGACAATATTGTTGATGCGAAGGGCCGGGTGTTACATTGGGTCTTGGTGTTCTACTACCTAACAAGTTAGGTGTTTGCTAAGGCTTGTGGGCATACAAGCTTGGGGACTTCTCTTTTGGAGGCTAGACATTCAAGAGCATCATCACCTTCTTCTCATCCATACTACATCATCTTGTTCTTGAAAGGTAGTTTCAAGAACACCCCTTTGGTTGTTCTTTTCAGTTTTGATAGCATTTCATTTCACATACTTATGATCCTTGTTCTTGGGTTTTGTTTTTGGTTTAAAAAGGTTCATATTTTTAGATTGTTAACAACATGTTAAACCCTAATATCCACTACATTTTATAGTTTAAATGGTTAAACTAGCATTGATGAACATGTTACAAAACCCTACACCTTTTATATTGATTGGTAGGAATCTAATTCTTCTGATGTTCGTTCTAAACCAGCATGGTTCTTTGACTCTGATACTGTGTTTAACTCATTTAATCTTCCAGTTTTACATGATGATGCGTCCATCTCCAATATTCACACAAACCTCATTCCCCCTACACCCGTTATACCTCATGACTCTCCTACAACATCCACAACCAATGCTACATCAGTTGATATTGCATCTTCATCTTCATCATTCGACCTTCAACCTCTCCCTGTCTCTACATCCTCTTCCTCCACACCTACATCTGCCTCATCTGAGCCGTATCACCCAACTCTCCAACTGATTCTTCCCTATCATCAACTTCACCTTCATCCATCCATCCATAACCAATTAGCCAACCGACTTCATCTATCCTACCTATGATCTCTGACTTCAAACATTAAAAGATCATTCACATGATAACATCATAGGATCTATCAATCATGGAGTTCGGATGCGGAGTCAATCTGGCCTGGTGAACGTTTGTCTATTCTCTAGTTTTATATCCCAAATTGTCCCAAAGAATGTTCATGCAGCTCTTCAGGATGCTTGCTGGGTTGAATCGATGCAATTAGAGCTACAACAATTCAACAAACTCAAGGTGTGGACACTGGTCGACCTTCCACCAAACAAATTCACAATTGGCATGAAACGGGTTTTCAACAACAAACCTGATGATCGTGGCATTGTGGTAAGAAACAAGTCTCGATTGGTTGTCCATGGCTTTGCTCAAGAACAGGGAATTGACTATACTGAAGTTTTTGCTCCGGTCGCCCGTCTTGAAGCCATGAGAATCTTTCCTACCCACGCTGCTCATAATCAGTTCAAAGTCTATCAGACGGAGGTCAAATGTGCATTTCTCTATGGAAACATTGATGAGGAGATCTACGTGTGTCAACCACCCGGTTTTGAGAAACCCGACTTCCTAGTTTACAAACTTGATAAGTCTCTTTATTTTCGTCATCAGGCTCCTTGGATCTGGTATAAGACTTTAACTCAGTTTGTCCTAAGCAATGGTTTTTCTTGTGGTACCATTGATAGGAATTTATTCAAGAGGGAAGTGGATGCTGAAATGTTGATTGTCCAAGTTTATGTTGATAATAATTATCTTCGGCTCCACCAATCCTTAATTATGTTGGGAGTTCAAGGAGGTGATGCTTAGTCGCTTTGAAATGAGCAAGATGGCGGAGATGTGCTTTTTCCTTAAGCTGCAGGTGGAACAAAAGCCAGAGGGCATTCTCATTCATCAGGAGAAGTATGTTAAAGAAATTTTGAAGAAATTCAAGATGGATGAAGCTTCTCCTGAAATGACTCCTTTTACTGCTCAAACGTGCCTCACTCCTGATGAAAATGGGAAACGTGTTGATCCTCATCTCTACAGATTTTTGATTGGTTCCCTTATGTACCTTACGACAAGTCGTCCCCACATCACATTTGTTGTAGGATATTATGCTCGATACCAATCTACCCCGAAAGACTCTCATGAAAAGGCTGTAAAACGATTTTTTTTCATTATCTTAAAGGCTCTTCTCGTTTAGGTCTTTGGTATCCTTATGGTGGGAATTTTGACTCACATGCCTATTCTAGTATTGATTCTAATGGTTGTAGGTTAAAAAAAATAGTCACCACAGGATGTCAATATTTAGGAAATTGTCTAGTTTAATGGAGAAGCAAGAAACAGAACACTATTTCTCTCTTTACAGGAGAAGCCGAGTACATTGCTACCTCTAGTTGTTGTTCACAAGTTCTCTCGATCCAACACTAGATGATTGACTATGGGATAAACTTTCTCCATACACCGTTGTTTTATGACAACGAAGCAGCCATTGGGATCACCAAGAATGCTATTCACCATTCCCGAACCAAGCACATTGACACACGAATTCACGCAATCCGTGGTGCTCAAGAAAAGGGTTTTATTGATATTATTCCCATTGACACAAAAAATCAAAAATCAGATCTTTTCACAAAAACATTTGATAACCTCGCTTTTATGAATTTTCTCTATGCTAGGTCTAATATCCTTTTAAAATTCTTTTTCTTTAACCTTATTGCTCATTTTTCTCTTCTTATTTTATGCTCCTTCATTTTTCATCATTTTTCTTAAAAGAAAGTAAAAAAAATTAGTGGTATAAGTTCAAGCAAGAAATTTCCACATCTTTCTTAAGTGTAGAAATTTCGGGGGAGAATATATGTTAAAAAGTTATGTTTTGTTTTCTTTGTAGAATAAAATGAGACACCTGGATGATGTAAAGGATGTTAACAACATTGTGTGGGATATTTTTGATAGGTTTAGCCAGGAATCAAAGTAAACAGTTATTTTGTAGCTGAATTAATAGAATAAAAAACTTGATGACTCAAATAATCCCCTTGAAATTTTAGGCCCTCACAAAGTTTCAAGTCCCTGTTCAAAAAGGATTGAGAACATGATGCCTATGTTTTGAGTTATTCTTGTCTAAAGTATCTTTGGCTCTAATCATTCCTTTCTATCTCAAACAGCTTATGCCTTTTCATCTTTGCATATAAGATGTTTGCTACTATTTTCTATCTTGTGCTTATCTCCTTTACTATGTGTGAACATTAACCTGGAGTGATGATCTCCTCTGCTATACGATAGTACTGACCTGGAGCTCTCATCAGCATAATATGATAATCATCTTTGTTATACGTAAGTATGGACTTGAAGTTATTATCTGGAAAACTCATTTGATCATCTCCTCTGTTATATGTAAATATAGACATGGAGCTCTCATCATTTGTTGTCTATTAGGCCATTCCTTCTTTTGATATAAGACTTTTTGTTGCTTCTTAGAGGAAGATTCATGCAAAGTGTGTCATTTGTTCAATACATCATGAGGACACGATAAGGTTCTTTGACAAATGTCTATGGGAATTCGGTCATTCAATGTTTTCTTTGATTAAAACTTAAAACATGATAACAATAGCTACGATGAACCTGTTGAAATGAAGAAGGCGTGGACTTAAAAGGACAAGCATATCAACAACCCGCCAAACTTTGACTTTCCAGAAGATCTTTGTAGCTTCTCGTTTATATCCCCTTATTTTGTTCAATGTATGTTATAAAATTATTAATCGTGAACTATGTTGAATTTTTGTGGGACTATTTTCTTTTTAATTTTGTTAATTTTTTATTATTTTTAGTTATTTATTTCTCATTTATTTTCTTTTATTTTCTGTCTTCATTTTTTATTATTTTTCTTCTTTTATTCTATTCTATTTTATTTACTCTTTATAGAAAAGGAATTAAAATAATAATAATAGTATAATAATAATAAATAATAATAATAAATTTTTTCTAAAAATCCTTTTAAGTTCAGCAAAATTATACTTTCGTTGATAGTTTCGCAAGGCGAAATTGTAGTTTCGATTGGTTCTTTCGCACTGTGCGAAGTCAATTTCGACTAGAGTTTCGCCCGGTGAAATTGTAACATCTCCTTGCAAAACTGTAGCTTCGCCTGGCAAAACTCCAGTTTCGCTCGATGCAAAACTATTTGCTATATAACTCGTTTTGCGAAATTACTTTCTTATTTCCGCACGATCGAGGGTTTAGGCGTCTTAGGGTTTTTTAATGGCCTCCATATGCGAATTTGATTTCCGGTGCTTTTGTTTATTGAATGACCTTTGTATCTTGTTCGCAAGTAAGTTTCGAACACACGACTATAACTTAATCGCTCTTTATCTGCGACATTGTGAATCTACTTGAATGAGACTCTTCGGTGCCTTCGCAATTCTTACTGCGAAATACAGATAGTCCAGCGAAACTGAACGAAAGTCGATGGTTTTTTAGCGAAACTGTGATGTTATGCTGTCGAGCGAACTTATTGCATTCGAATCTACTTCATTGCCTTGTCAAAACTAATGTTCTTTTGCTGTTGAAACTATACTTTTGCCTGAACTAAAATTCTTTCTATGAAACTATAGTATTAGGCAGCGAAATTAATTTAATTTTTGTGTAATTTCTATCCTTTTCTTATTCTTATTTAATATTATCATTTAATACATTATTCTAATGCATTTCACTTGGTTTTCAGACTTAATGGTGAATCTAAAGTTTGATGAGAGAAACATCACTGCCATCTTAGACGATACACATCCTAAAGCAGCTGGCTTTAGAGACTGCATTCACCGGCTACGGAGATCACCTATTGCCTACGCTACATCTTAGTCTACTACCATTTATGATCTTCACATCAGAGATTTGTATTGATCAGCTGAGTATGATACTAGAGGAAACACAAAGGATTATTGCCAAAGTCATGGAGAATGAGGAGATCATTACAGAGGAGACAGTCTCGAGGATACTCAGATTAGACGAAGATACAGGAGAGGAGGTTACTTTGACTGATTTGGAGGTCTTTGAGGCGTTTAGGCTAATGGGATATGAGGGACCAGCCTTTGGCAGAAGAAAGGAGATCAAGATGTCCTTCCTCTCCAAGGAATGGAGATACATAGCTCATGTCTTTATTATGTGTTTAGATCACAGTAAAGGTGGATCAGATGGGCTTAATCTAGACTTAGCAAAATCCATGGTGTTATGCTGCAGAAGAGAGAAGGCAAACATTGCTAAACTAATTTTTGCATGTATGGCAGAGAATGTGATTGCCTTGAAAAAGGATAAATGGCTACTCTACCCTCGATTCTTATAGATGATTTTAGATGATCTTTTTCCTAACACGCCAAGGCACGAAGAGGTCAAAAGGTTGGTGCAAATGAACACCCGTAGTTTGTAATCTGTTATGCCATCCGTCATGATTTCAATGGAAAAATTATACATCTTTAGGAGAATATTTACCCACCTCAAAAGTGGAATTATATGAGGAAAGTTGATCAATCCGAAAACAAAAGGGCAGAGGAGACAAAGGTGAAACGGGCAGATGAGGCAAAGAAGAGGAAAAGATATGTGAAGGAGAAGGACTATGGCTTTGAAGAGGTAGTGCATGAAATGGCTGCGGAGGTCAGGGCTGAAAAAGAAAGGTGGTCAAAGAAGAAGACTGATATGGGGGAGACTGAAAGAAGGAATAAACAGAGACATCAATCCTTTACTAAAACCTCAAGGAGAGAGGAGAGAGATGGATTAGATGAGGATGTGATTAGAAACCTCAATACCTCTCTTGCTAATGTATTAAGAATGATGAAAACAAAACTTACTAGTCAAGAGATGAGGGAACGTCAAAAGGATGAGGTGATGAAGGTATGAAAAAGATGTTGGTGGACCAAAGTTTGTTGATAAAGAAGTTGTTTGAGGATAAAAAATTTAAAAGCTGCTACACCGGCCTGCCTAATCAACTAACTCATTCTGAGGTAGATGATTTAACAGATACTTCCAAATACCCATTCTTAATGTGGGCACATCCTCCAGGGCAGGAAAGGGCGCATCTGGGGTAGCAACTGATGAAGTGGGAGGTTCTGGAGTGGGGAATGAGAATGAAAATATGGAGAATGAGGAGGAGATACTAGAAGCTGGGTTTGTTAACATGGGATTTGATTTACATAAAGATTTGGTTGGTGAGGAGGTAGTGAGAGAGAAATCTGTTCAAAAGGAAGCAGAGAAAAAGAAGGGATAATTGATGAAGAACAAGATGATGAACAGCTGGTCGATTATGATTCAGAACCAGAATTTTATAAGGTGATGAGAGGCCCTTAGTATATGTTGCCAAAAAAGGAGACACAGATGGAGATGTATTTGAAATGGCTAAAGAGGAATGGTATGTCAAGGAGAAAGAGCCTGAAGAGCTGACTCCCATATTCCCAAACTTCGAAGGGTTGAGCAAAAGGGAGGCAAACAAGAGAATCATCAGTTGGTGTTATAACCCCGGCCTCAAAATGTTCATGATCAAGAGTAGAGGGGTTGGTATATCTTACACGCACAAGAGGAAGGCTTTCAAGACCTTACCCAAATAGGATCTGAGGAGCCTGGTAGTATTGCCATTATTGAATGCTTATCTAAGTGAAAGAGCCTCGTTGATGGAGAAGGAGAAAAAAATGGCTTGAATGACAATTTTGAGTCACTCGGATTTATGAAAGCGGAGAGGAGAAGATTGAAGAAGGATAAGGACTGGGAAACAGGGAGGGGAAAGATTGTGCTAAGGGTGAAACCCCTTAAGACTGTGAACAGGGTCAGATTCGCAGATCCCTTTCCCCAGCAATTACAGAACTTTGAGAAGTGGTTTTATGACAACAACACGGGGAGGCGGTAATCAGAGTAAAGAATGGTGGTGAGTTCAAAGTGTTTGATCCGATGGAGCTATTCAGTTTTTGTGATTAAGACCTGCTTGTTCTTTGTGAGAATGATATTAAAGCAGGTACAGGTGATGAGACGTGAAAGGAAACTAGTCCATTTATGACTGTGGCCAACAAAATTAGAGGTGTGAGGGCAGAGGTGAAAAAGATTGTAGAGAGAGTGAGGGCCCAAGATAACCTAAACATGGATGTTCAGGATTTGGCTACACAGTTTGAGCAAGCTAGTGCTCATCCCGAAGGAGCTAATGAAACTGGAGAGACCAAAGTGAATCATTTGCTGAAGCTGCTAAGGAGTTGCTACAAAAGCTGTAGAGGACAGATTAGAGGCAGCGGGGAAGACTGGAGCGGACGAGACAAATCAATGCGATTTAAGGTAATGAGTTCCAACCTAGGGGGAGTATTGAACATCATGTATGGGTTGGACTCACCTTAGATTAGATTGTTTATATTTCTTTGTAATTGGTCTAATATTAGTTTAATTTTGTATGTATTTAGTTTTATTTTGTTTTGTAGTCCAGCGAAACTATGAGCGAAATGCTTACAGTCAGCTGTTTAGTTCTCCCGGCGAAACTGTTGTTTCTGCCGGGCAAAACTATAGTTTCGGCATAAAAGTACTGTCTGCGAAACGAAGACTGCTATATATAGTTTTGATCATTTTCATTGTGGATTAAGCTTGCAAAAACCCTAATCGTTTATCCTTGTTGCAAGTGAGTATTGTAAGTAGTTTATTCACAGATATATCATTGTGCTTTGTTATTATTGATTATGTTGAT